>JAVSBS010028696.1:0-90033 GCA_033124195.1 Coracias cyanogaster
CACCCACTCCCTTGAAAAGGATCAGAAGATCACTAGGAAATAGGGTAAACGAGAGCCTGATTATATCAAAATATCACAGAGGGATTCGAGAAGAGGCACTCTTCCCTTCTCTATCTGCAGAGGCCTCAATCACAATTGCTCTTGCCTTCTTGCCCAACCAGAGGCATATTAGAATTTGACCCATGCATTACTGTCTAATGACATAAACCTACTCACAAGTTTCCTTTCTTATGCTTAGTATATCTAATATCAGCGAGAGATGGAATATATCATGTATTTATGAGGTGGAGTCAAACTGATAACCAATGGCCCTAGAAACAGTGTAAGTTATGAAAATATAGGGCTAAAACGTTAGGGTTGGGACTTATCATCCCAGTTTTGAATGCTTGCAACATAATGATTGTGTCTGAAATAGTTATCTAGAAACCCTTAATACTCAAGAGGAAGAAGCTGGCACTTCTGGGCTGTGATTCATCTGGCCGATTTTAATTGTCTTGCTTTAGTGCAGAAACTTCTCTTCCGCTCAGCTGACTATAAAGGAAGATTAGGTGAGCAGATCAGATGAGGACATCCATGTGAAGCTAAGAGCAGTCCTCTCTTAGTGTATACCAACCACAGCACACATATGTGTATGTAGTTTACCTTTCTGTGTGTGTGGGAAAAGTCAGCCTCTTCCATAGAAATGAGACTGCTGCAACCCAGCAAACAATAAAAGCTTGAATTCAGCTGGATTTCAGGAAATGAGGAAATCGATGTGTAGCTGGAGGAAGAACATAAAGGAGGAAACTTTACTGGTTTGAAAGCACCAAGACAAATATAAAACTGCTGGCCTGTTCTTTAGGACTCCTGGAAAATAGGTCCAGTCTGTTCTTCTTATGAGTGTTTCACTAAAAAATGCAAAGCCATTGCCAGGTGAGGTATTTGATTTTAAGTTTCTGCACAGTGTGGAGCCGTTCAAACTCATATTCCTCTCTGGTATTTGTATACGTTGCAACACTCCTTCTAACTATCTTACCAATGTGCAGGTCAGTAGGTGTAGCCTTGAGCCAACCAAGGATTCTCCATCTGTACTAGGAAATTGCAAAACTGCCATGTCTCTGTTCATAATTAGTTCAAGCACTGTGCCAGACTAATAGGACTACATAGCTTCCAGATTATATCTGATTGGCTTGGAGGGGTGGAGACATCAGAAAATTAGCCATCTACTCCACCGGACTGAGAAATGTTTGTTATATCAAACATTTTTTTTTGCTGTTGATTGTCTTATAAAAGAACTAAATGAAAACCATCATTAGTGTGATGAGATCTACTTTCTCTGTAGTTGGTGGTGGCCCAACACTGAACTCCTATGCTCACTGATGAGAGGAGATTTGAACCTTGCTAATGGGTTCTTTACTGCTGTAAATATCATTATATCTGTTTTGTGCAGACAGTCTCCATTGTTATGCTGCATGGGTATCTGAGTAAAACTGAAAAATTGTGATAAACAGGAAATCAGAGGAGATAAACTCAAGGTACCTTTTTAGTTTCTGTGGTATTTTGAAGGACCAGTGTTTCTGCACTGTTGTATTTTGTCTTAATACCTAGCAATATCAAAAACAATCAACCTCAGAAAATACCTAGTTTCCATTGGCAGAAAAAAATGAAAGCACATAACTGTTGTGGGGTTTTTTTGATACTGGTCTTTTGCACTTTTACAAAACCTGGATATTTTCAGGCAAGGCTTTCTGCCTTCAGCCACCCATAACAAACAAAAGAATATGTTGAACTGTTCTCTGTATATTTTTACTATTGATGCCAGAGGCCCAGAGGGTCCTTTTCTCCTGACTTTTCCCATGGCAGAGAAGCTGGTGGCTACAAAAAACTCCGGTCACATAGTCCTGTACAGTGTTCTTTGGACCTTTCTGAATCTTTGCCTATAAGAAACATTTTAAAATGATGAATCAGCAAATTCTGCAGAAATGAGTAGTTCAGCAGAATTCCCCTATCAGATTTTTTTCTGCTGAAGTCACTGGCAGTGCTCCCATTTCTGTAACTGGAATCAAGGTTTCATGTATACCTGTGATGGTAATATTGTGCCTATAGTTTTGCTGTGTGTAAACTTCCTATGAAAAATGTTATTGTGAGAAATTTAATTTTCTTCTCCCATCTTTAGCCTGTGTAGGAAAACAAGCCATAAGCACTGTGGACTGTAGTACAGCAGGTTAACAAAATTTGCATTTTATCAGAAACTAATGAAGTTTTTATCAAAAAAGTTCCAAGCCTGTCAGTACCTGCTGATGTAATTTTGTTCATTTATGAAAAAACATTAGGTTCTGGACACCCTGCTTATGCACATTTTCATTGACCTCTTGTGGAGCAGGAAGAGAAACATATACTGTTAGGAAGCAAAGTAGATAGACTCTAAGGAGACATGGATATACTGCATCAGCCTCCTTGGAGCTGAAGGAACTGGGAATTCTGAGGAATCACTGAGGGGAAGCTCATGTGTTCATTGATACATAGCACTATAGACCAAGTGCTTCAGTTTAGTGCTCAGGTGAGAAATGACGGGAAACCCACCTGTCCAGAACAACCATCTGAGTAACTTGGAAAGCCTCAGCTCCCATTGCTGTCTCAGGGAAAGCTCTGCTTTGTACATGACCTTTTCTGTAGAGCAGGAAAGCCCTCACTGTGAGTGGCAAAGCAATGGTTATATGGTTCAAAGTGTCTGGATGAGCGAGGCTCCCTGACAAGAGGGACAGGCTTTGTCTCAGGTGACTTCAGCTCCCTGAAGGTCAAGCATCTACCCTAAAGCCGTGATTCCTGGAATATTTCTCTTGGCAGCAGTGCTGCTTTAAAGCAGTTCCTGCTCTGGCTGCTTATTCTTGCTCCCACGTTTCTCCTTTCGATGGGTCAATACTGCTATTCATGTGGCTACGCATCAAAATACATTAACCTAATATGAAGCTGAGGGGAAAAAACCATACGGAACAACCTTTGGATTTCTTTTTTTCCCCCCATTGTTTCTAAGCTGGACTAGTTCTGTCATCCAGTTCACAGAATGTCCTCTCAAAAATCTGGGCCAACATCTCTGAGAAGCAGTGAAGTCTGGAGTGAAAAGAGAGAGGATGGGAACATAGTTTGCTGCCGGTGCCAAAGCTGTAAACTGATGTTTAAGACGCATTATCTTGAAGCCTGGGATGAATCACACTCTAGAGGTGCCTGTCTCTGTCTGTTAACCATACACATAGGCTAAGCAACTAACTTAGATGAAGGAAGCCATTCACATGCTAAAACATAGGCGCATACTACCCGTTGTGTGCTATAGGGTATTCTTGGTCTCTGGCTGACAGTCTGGAGTGAAGTCCAGTGTCATACCTGCCAGCCCTGTGCAGATATCTTGACTCTGCAAAGATGTCTAAAATGGCACTAGATGAGTGTGTTTGGGCACCTGAATTGCTTGGAAAGTTTAACTTTAGATGGTTACAGCTAACTTCAATTAACTAAGTGTGTGGAGATCTCTTGTCAGTGTATATGTGTGAAGACCATGCATGTGGACCTTCTCTCCCAGCCTTTATCACCTAGTCTGGAGCAGCGCATGGGAGAGCTCATTGCATCTGTTTCCTAGTGAGCAATGGGGAGCAGAATCCAAAAAAATGAATATGAAAACAGTGCAGCCAGGGGTAACTGATAACCCACCCCTGTTGTTTTGGGTTTTATTCTAGTAACTGGTAAAAAAGGAAAATAGCTTAAATTATCCTTGAATGAAGTTAGTTTTTTAGTGGCTGTTCAATGAAATAAACAACTTCCAAGAGAGGCGTAGAATCTGAAAGACATGTCTGAGGAGGACTTACAGCCTTGCAACTCTCTTATCTTTGCTACTCTTGGTATGGACATAATCTGTGGTGTTGTGAGCATGTGTCCATGGCTTCCAGCAGCATCCTCTGGAAAAAGCAATTATTCTGCTTGTGCTCTTCGGAAGCAAATTGCTGCTGCCCTAAACTAGCAGTAAAGGATCTAACGTTACTGACCAGCAGGCTTGAAGGCTTCACCTGTTCACATTCTTGGCTGTTTACCAGCCCTGTAAAGGGAGGGGATATCTTTTATTCTGTGCCTACATAAACCCCAGGAGGAAAATAAGAAATGGAGGAGTTTCTTATTCCCTTGCAAATGTGTGAGGTCCAAGCTGTAGTCTCAGCCTTTTAATCAATTTGTCAAATGTCCTTTTTACTAATGAACTTTCTCGGAAATTTCCTTCTTGCTGTACAGTGTATCCACGGAAGGCCCATGCGATTAACATCCTTGGGTATACCATAGAAGATGGGACCTGCTTTAATTATAATGTGTTGTTTGCTGACCATTAAATAAAGATGAAATAAATTGTCCCATTTTCTGTCTCTGAGTCTGGTTGGTTGTGCATATTACTCATCTGGGGAGAGTGCATTGTATTGCCAAGGCTGAGAGCACACACATTTATCATTAGTAACAGCAGAGGGATGAGTTGCTTTCCTGTAACCTTGTCTTTTGTTTGTGAGATTAACTTGTTTTCAACATTGCAAATTCAATGTTATGGAACAATTCCATACTCAGTCATTTGAGAGCTGAATATGATTTTCCCTCCTGTAGAAGTGCAGGGTTTTCCTATCTTGGGCAGTATGCTTTTGAGA
Organism: Coracias cyanogaster; assembly: GCA_033124195.1. Classification (NCBI taxonomy): domain Eukaryota; kingdom Metazoa; phylum Chordata; class Aves; order Coraciiformes; family Coraciidae; genus Coracias; species Coracias cyanogaster. The sequence continues at coordinate 4,650 of JAVSBS010028696.1, forward strand.
TTTTACAGTTGTTATTTACTACTGGACTGGTTTATCAGGCTTTAAATATAGGGGAAGGCAAGGTCTTTCCACTATGCAAGTAGACGCATGCTCTCTTTCCTGTCTTCCATTGGATCTATTTTGCTTGCCAGTAAGAATATGTTCTCTGCAGAGTTTATGGACTCAGGCACCTTTAATCCAAAATCTTACATTGCCTCAAACCCATAATCAAAGTCATTTGATATTTAAAACTGTGGAGTCTGCTTAACACCCTCTGATTCTTGTCCCTACTGCAAAGTCAATCTCTTAATTTGGGTATCATATATGGATTTATGTTGTTAACCCTTCGGCTTCTGATGGTGATAGGTTTGTTGAGTTCGATGACAGGATGGAGAAATGTCACAAAGGACTGATGCAAATGAAAGTGATAATTTATTCTGTCCTGTCTGGTATGATGCCATGATGGAGGCATTGCTTTGTCTAGTCCTTATGGAGATTCCATGAAGACTTCTTAAAAGTGTGGCATGAGCAGGTGCATATGAAAAGGAGAGAGAAGAGCTTCATTACTATCTTTAGGCAATTGTGTTGGAACTTGCCACCTAACTTCCCGATGGAGCTCCACCAGATATCAGGCTCCCAAGATATTGGTGGGTTTGATCCATGTTCCCTTACCAGCCATGATGCTGTGAATCCATGGCTGCAGTAGGTAATTATTAGGCTCAGATCTCCAAAGAGTTCCCTGGGGAGCACACTGCCTGTGCCCATCCACTACGGGTTCCCTGGTCCTGCAAATGAATTAGTAACAGGGCAGCAATTTATTTGTGCTCCCCGGGCACTTCCCAGCGCCTCCTGGTTTCTCTGTGAAAGAGGAGAGAGTAGCCCTTTGAGGCAGGGATGATTTTATTCCCAGTTTCCTGGAGGACAGTGTAAACTGCCGGTGACACAGGTGAGGAAACCCATCTTCAAAGTGAGGAGGGAAGGCAGCGGCTGCCTCATGTCTGAATGGCCTCTGGACAATGAATATTAAATTTATTCCCCTGGAACAAAGGATCCAAATTCTTAGTGCTTATGGGGAAAAGGCTGGAGGCAGCTCCAGGGTGCTGTGTGAAAGGAAATAAAAAAGCAGTTGTAAATTATTACAACCCAGTGAGAGAGAGAAAAAAAAAAAAGCAGCCATTGTCTTTTATTACAGTGCTAAATCAACGAGAAAGGAGGTGGGTGATTTATCAAGGTGGAATGCACATCGCTTACAACACTCAAATTTTCTTTCATTAGAACGTCGGTTTTCTGATCAAATGATTTTCCTTTCATTAATTAACCTTTATGCAAATGCAGCTCCCAAATGCGCTGGTTCCTGCTCATGAGTAAAAAAATCCCATCTGCACGGAAGTGGAATGGTTGTGTAACTCTCCTTCTCAAGGAGAACACAACTAAAATGTAAAAAACCTAACAAACCCAAGGCCCCCCAAATCTCTTTCTGTGGCCGCAGAGATAACTAATAATGCTTAATGCACTGACTGGCTTTTATCCCTGCTGCTGAAAGCCAACACTTAGGCAAACACAAGCATAAATAGCTGATCACAAACAGCAAAAAGAAAGTTGAACTAAGATTTTCAGCAAAAGCTTTGTTCAAAATTAGGTGATGGGCAATTCCAAGCATAGAAAGAACATAGTTTTAAAATATTTTAACCTCAGCTGCCTAATCAATATTCCCTTTCCATATGCTGTCTATAATGTTTTACTACACTTTCTGTTTTCATTGATCCCTGATTCTCCATAATGCTATGGAACAGCTTCAGCAGGTGTTTACACATTCATACAAAAGATTGCCTCAGCAATCCCACCTGTATGGATTGAAGGTGAGGGGGGGAAAATGTGTGGGCAGCAATGGGAATCTCTTTACATCTGAGTAAATTGTTTGGGCAGAGAGAGGAATGATTCAATGGAAGCTACCATGTTGTTGCTTAGCTATGAAACATCCTGAAATGTAATATTGGTATAACATTAATGATTTTTTAAGTGTTTGCAAAATGAGAGGGGGCAGGTCCTGTGGATCAGCTCATAGACACTCTGCAGTGCCAGGTATGTTTTTCTGCCTCTGCTCAGAGGATATGGGTTGCTTCTGCACTGGGCATGCTCCAGCAGCTTCCCTAGGTAATGATTATGAGAAGCGGTGTGCTCATGACAGCTGTGATTTCATATTCTGGTGCAGAGAGACAGAAAACGCTCCTTGAGGGTGATCTTCCCTTTGTACTTTTGACTCTATGTTTATCAGGAACTCTGGCTTCCTCTTCATGCTTACTGATTAATTGACCTGGAAGTCAGAAGATGTGGCTCCTTTTTTCTGTTTCATGCTGATAAACCCTTAAGCACTGCAAATGGTAGACATGTATGGGAGGGACATGTGCCGAGTGGTTGGTTTGTGGAGACACAATTCGACTGCACCACAGAAGTAACCCGGCAGGTGCTGAACTGTGACATGGAGCCTGGAGAAGTATTAGAGCTTCCTGCAGGTCCATTTAGAGCTTTGCTGAGGAGACCACAACCAGTGGAAGAACCAAAGGCCCATAAGGAAAGGGTACCAGAAAGTTGTTTGGAGCCAAGAGGGAAATAGATTAAACCTCTGCAAGAGCTGGATATATTATTTTTCTTTAAGAACTATTGACTGTTCAGGTCCTGGGAGTATAGGTACAATGCAGGGGCTGGGGTAACCTGGTCCAGATTTTGCCTAGGAGCAAGACTCCAGGGTGTACTAGACCCTCACTAACACTGTGATTTCCACAGGATGTGGATATTGTGTTTAATACTGGTTCTCTTTCCCTTCCTTCCCTGAAAAGATGTAATAGAGGAGAAAAAAAAAAAGAATTTAATAAAAATTGTAACATTTTCTAAAAGTTACATAATGGCTTCTATGTAAGGGCTAAATAGGTAGACCTATTCAGCATGGAAAAAAGGTTACTGAAAAGGTTATGTGAAAGACTTATAAAATAGTGAGTTATAAGGGAAAGAGAATAGCAGCTTCTCCTATTCATTATAAAAACTAAAGGCATTAAAGAATATTAGCAGGCAGTGAGTTCAAAACAAACAAAAGGAGGTGTTTCTTCACGCAGGTAGTGAACAACCTCCATAACGATTGCTAAAAATGCTGAGTTGCCTCTTTTATAAGAGTAATTCATGGCAGAAAAATTCCCCAAGAGCTGTTGAGTATAAGGACATTGCCTCTGGCTGGGAATGTCCTTGAGCTGCAAAGTCTGCAAGCCCGGAGGAACGATCTGGAGAAGTGTCTGTACATGCTTGCTCTGTTCGACTTCAGATGGCCAGATAGCGAACTAGAAGGATCTTTGATCTGACCCAATAAATCCATAACTGTGGTCTTAAAGTTCAGAAAGAGTTTCTATCCATCTGCATCTGTTTCAAAGACTCATCTGTAGGAGGGTCAGCTTGAAACCTTGTGAAAGATTTTCTTGTTCTTCTGTATGCACCATCGCTGCTTGCTGGTTTAACCATATGGGTGCATGCTACTGTTGCTACAACCTGGGAGACTGAGGTGCAGAAAGGAACAAAATCCTGTGCTTACTCTTTTAAAGTATGTTTGGTGTGCTGTTTAAAGCGTGTTTTTTCTTTATTCACTTTTTTTTTCCCCAATCATAAAAACACAGCCATACACTGATGAGCTAAGTGCACTGGGCTTAGTTGTCTATTTCTGTGCTAGGGAAAGACAAGGAAAGGTAAAGATAGCACATGCTACCATGGGGAATTCTTGGGTCCAGTGTTTTACCAGAGTGTATTGCAAGGCCTGCCAGCTCCTGATATGAAGATAGCTACTTCAGAGCTGCTCTAATTTATGCTTATCTTTCTATAGGCTTTGGGAAACAAGTAACTGGAGAGCAGCACACTCCAATTGTGCCCTTGATACATTGCTTATCCTGAGGACCATAAGCGTGACAGCCTTTATTCTGTCTTCTCCTTGTGTCTGCTCCTTGAGAAGGCACAGCACAAGGGAGAGAGGGAGGAAGGGAGAGGAGGCCTGTGTAGATAGCGGGAGGGTTGTTTCTCTTGGTTTTAAATACCTTTGGGATTTTTTTTCTTCTTGGATCTTCCTATTCATGAAAATGCAGGGTCTTGCTAGCAAGCTAAGCTCACTTTAGTTTGTCAGGGTAGGATGAAATTTCTAGCATAGTGGAGAATCAAGCCTGCTAGACTGCTGCAGGCAAATTGAACATCGATCCAGAGATTTCAGAGCTGCTTTGTCTCTGTCACTTGGAATTCCTCCATCCTTATCATAATCAGCTCACCCTCTGCATCCTACATCCACTTCCCTAATTCACATCAGCAAAATGAACAAGATAAAGCATCCTTCAAAAAATATCAACTGGGAACCCACTGATGTGTGATTTCGCTCTTCACCACCTTCTCTCACTCTCAGAAATATTTATTCTTTCCTTCCTCCCCAGCCTGCCAGGAGCAGCCACTAAGGCATTTGACTTTAAATGATGAGTCTGTAGCTGGGGAGGGCAAGAGGGTGGTCTCCTAAGCATTGCTGAGAGTTATTAGTCCAGGTTAATTACTAGGGGAATTTATGTGGTGAGCACCAGTCAAGGCTTAGGCACATCAGATTCTGCTGTATAAACTGGCCGGGGCCCAAACTGCATAAGATGACTTTTGTCGTAATATTATTACTGTATTTGTCTACTGAATATATAGCCTGAACATATTGTGAAAATGGGAAACTCGGACAAAAAACATCAAATATCCCAGGACTGTGAATGTCATTCTGCATATCAAACAGAATGAACTTGGACTGCCTGAGGTGAGTGATAAATTATAACAATTTGGCATTGATCGGAAAGGGGCTGGTAATGGATTATAACATGTTGCCCTTGCTTAGGGTTACCAAATTATGTCAAGGAATTATGGAGCGAAGGGTAATATGCATGAGCCAGTTTTGCTGATGGGATTGAGGCAACGTGCTAGTCAAAAGCAGGCTTGTGGCACTGGTATTGCCTTCATCAAACCAGAGGCTCTTTTAAACACTTGGGAACAGCTGAATATTACTCCCTCCTGGGACTGACTTCTTGAGAAGGCAGTGTTTGTCAGATAAAAGTGATCAGGTGATCCATGGTAATTAATATTTTTAACTTTTCCATACAAGATATAAAAGAATTAGAGAGGAAGAAAGCTGAAAAAATAAAAGTTTAGAAAAAAATTGGTTGGTGCCCAGGCCAAAGATATAACCTGGCTCTGTCCTCCCCTATTATAACATTTTCCTTGTGTTCCAGTTGTTACCCAGCGTTTGCTGCTGGGCCTTGTGGAAAGTATCTTGTCTGGCCCAAGTTCAGAGAGAGGGGTAGGGTGACGGTTGGATGGTTCTCAACCCATCCTGGCTTCACAGGGATGAGCCAGAGAAGGATGTGTGAGATGTGAGCTGGACTTTCTTCCCCATTTCTTTAAGCACCTGCCCAAGTGTGGTGATTTTGAATGCCCATCCTCACTGAGGCCACCACAGAAGAGACACTGGGCCAGCTGGGATTGCAGGTGGGCTTCAGCCCTCTGGTGATGTGCTCATTGAACTAGGTGTAAACTTCGGTGGATGGATGGCCTCTGGAATCTGAAATTAAGTAAAATGAATGAAATAACAACCAAAGGCTCTTAACGAAGCTCAGTGATCTGCAGGTTAACGGTTCTAGCAACAAAGTGTATTTTAAGGAAAAGTCTGAAGAAAATCACTAAAGCTATAAAAAGGTACGCATACTCACCCTTTACCTTGTAAAACTACGCTGTTTAAACTTGTTAGAGAACTTTCATGGCCACAAGATATAGAGTGCACAATAGCAGGCTGTCAGAAGAGTCCTGGGGCACCTGTGAGTAGAGGCCAGGCGGCAGCAATTCCTTCCTGCCATGACGTGCCTGGGCAAGAAGATAAAACATGCCGCATTTAGGCTGCCCAGCGATCGATGAGCCCCAGTCATCAACTCATGCTCCGATGGCTCCACGTTCAGCCCTGCCAGCAGCATAGAGCGGAAAATCTGCTAAACGTCTGCCTGGTTCAATTGAGTTTTCCTATTAACATTCCTCCATTGTAAACCTTGGGCAAGTGCCATGTAGGCGGGGGAGGGTGGGAAGAGGGGAGAGGGAAACCCAGACATTATTATTGGGATGGGATGGCAGCATGTGGTGTCAGGGACACCATTTGCTGCTATAGGGGAGAAGAGCAAAGGCAAGAGTAGGAAAGGCAGGCGGAGAGAATTTGGCTTATTCAGCCTGGAGAAGAGAAAGCTCAGGGGAGACTTTACTGCGGCCTTCCAGTATCTGAAGGAGGCCTACAAGAAGGCTGGGGAGGGACTTTTTACAAAGGCCTGTAGTGATAGGACAAGGAGTAATGGGTTCAAACTGGAAGAAAGTAGATTTAGATTGGAAATTAGCAGGAAAGTCTTCACTTAAAGGGTGGTGAGACACTGGCACAGGTTGCCCAGGGGGGTTGTGGATGCTCCATCCCTGGAGGTGTTCATGGCCAGTTTGAATGGGGCCTTGAGCAAGCTGGTCTAGTGGGAGGTGTCCCTGCCATGGCAGCGGGGTTGGAACTAGATGATCTTTGAGATCTTTTCCAACCCAAACCATTCTATGATTCTATGATTCTGATTCCAGGAAATTGGATGGAGGGGAAAAGCAGGGGAGAGGGAATGCTAGGGAGACAGTTCACTGCTGGCTTGTGTACGTTTTCTGTCATTGTATCCCCTGGCACTGTGGATACAGTCACTCATGAGGGTCATACGCTGCACTACATCCTGGTGCTGCAGCCTGAGGAAGACTTCAGCTAGAAGGGCCAAAAGCATTTAAAACAGTCCCATGTGGGGCAGGCATGACGGGGCACCTGGGGAGGCACGTGCATGAGTTCAGCAGTGGCTCTCTCCCCATGAAGCTGATTCCCTTGTCTCTTCTCCATCTTCCTTTCAATGGGAAACAAAAGCGAAGATTTCAAAATGTAAAAAAGGCTTACACGCTGGAGATTGGGAAGTGTTATTGAGAGAAGGAACTGGGGCTGGGAACTTGAAAGAGGATGGGGAATTTAAGGACCCGGCTCCCTGGAACTTTCCCACTTGGCACTTCTTGTGAAAATTTCATCTTTCATGGTGAAAAGTCTGGTTAGAGCCACAGCTCGACAGTGAAGTGAGACAGCTTGGGTGGATGTGCTGTGCAGAGATGGACCGGGGCAGTGTCTACCTCTCCTCCTCAGAAACTCTCTTCTCCAGGAGAGAAAAGAGGTGGATATCTGGGTGGATATCAGAGAAAACCTCATTCCTTCACTGACAGCAGCTCTCTTGTGGATGGGGGTGGAGGTTTACAGCATATGAGTACTATGCAGTAAGGTCAAAGTTGTAGATACACTGATAGCTATGAAGTTTACAGGTGAAACCCTCCCCAGCACCCTCCATTTTTATAGTGGAAGGATGAATTCCTTTGCGTTTGCTGGAGCAATGCAAAGGGAGCTCTGTGCATCAAGACTGACATTCCTAAGTGGGCCATAATCTGCTCTCACATAAATAAACAGCATGCAGCTGTCATGAAAGCTTTCATGGATTCAGGGCAGAAAAAAGAGAGGATAAAGATATGTGACAATTAAAATATTTAGTATTCAAATGAGCCTGATGTCCTATGGAGCTGACCCAGAGTGTTTCTTCTTAGGAAAAGTAAAGCCAGCCAACTGGATGCTTTCCCTTCAACGAACTAAGAGACTACTGTAGCTGAACTGACGCTCTCTGGTGCCCTGTGCCTCCCATGCTGAAGGTGAATCAGGCACTGTCTAGACTGTTATTGTAACACAAAACTTCAAGCGTTGTCCTCAGACCATGAATTCTACCACCTTCCTTAAGCCAGTGAACTGACTGATTCCTTCTTGTGCTGCTTTCCTCTGTGATGCCCGGTTTCTGTGCTCTTCGTGAAGTCTGTAAAATTGCCTGGTGGGCAAGAAGCAGACACCTCCCATTTATTGACAAGCTTTTAAAATATTTTAAAAGCAGTAAACAGACAAATAAGCTCAAGTGGCTAATCTAAAGACATGTGAAGTGCTCAAGAATGTATTTACTTCAGGGTTTTTGCAGGTTTGCAGCTGCTATGGTAATTTCAGTGGCTGTGGTTTTAGGCAGAATAAGTGTGGATGCTACCCTGGTTAACATACAATACAATACTAATGTAATGGCAATTATAGATAAACATCTTAATTAAAAACTGAGGAAAGCATGCTTAGATATTTTCTAGAAAGTAAGATTGGAATGCAATCTGAATCTTTGCAAATGCAATGGGGAATAACAGATAATCTTGACAATCTGAGGCTTTTCACTTGGAAACAGCGTTTGTTTCAGAACAGCAAAGCCCTTCTGCACAGAAGCAGTCCTGTTTTCAGAAAAATTGCCTACCATGTTGACAAAAGTAATCAGTGTTTGTACTCAAACACAAGACATATGACTATTTTGTATGTCTCAAAATGAAGAGCATGTTTTCCAAGAAAAAGGCTAATAGGCTGGCCTGTGTAATTATTGAAATGTGAGGCTTTTTTGGCAAATGGTTTATACAATAAGGCTGTTGTGATCACACAGTCATCTTATTTTTTTCTTGCCTTTCACAGATGCCTGTTAATAAAATGAGACAGCTGAATTCTGAACTGATAGAGGCAGAATGTCTTAGTTCCCTGCTGCTTTCAGGGTCGGGTGGGTAGAAGCAGGAGGATCCCAATGAAGTTCTGCTTAAAATAGTTGAGATCAAACAACAGTCCGGTGTAACATTTGGCCAGGTATTGCATAAGTATCACTGGCCACATCCTCAGGAGCTGCAATTCGGTGGTGGGGCTCCACTGAGCTCCGTGGGTTGCATTTGTTTCTCCTGGGACATTCAGGTGCTGCTTTTCTGCTACTTTCTAAAGTGGCTTTTTTGTGAATCAAATCTCTAAGGAGTACATAGCATGAAAAGTGCAGTGAATTTAGGAGCAGCTACCCAGGAAGCTAACTTAACAATAAGAACGTGCTAATAAAGTGTTCGATGAGAAAGGGAACTGATATTTGAGAGTAACAGGCCAACAATAGAGCTCAAAGGAAATGTTTGAGGCTCTCAGATGTCCCAGCTGATTTTTGATGGTGAAAAGATACCAGATAGTCAGAGCTAGCTGCACACTGGAGACCAGCACGAAACATGCTGTGAAGTCTGTCTTCCAGCTGACAAAACAGCCAAGCCATTACAAGGCAATCTGGCTAGCATTATATCTTTTAATATATTTCCAGACTTTAGTTTCTGAAATCTCCAGAGGATCATGAGCCTCCAAGGTCATCAGGGTTTTGACCTTTCTTTTATTGCCATAGCAACCAAAGCTGTCTTTAGTGTTTAAATTAGTTAATCAATTGCAGTACTTGATTTATGCTGGTTGGCAGCAGCCATCCTTGAAAGCTATTTCTTGACTAATATGTGCTTTTATCACAGGAGGGTATTCCCACACCTCAGTTGAATAAGACCCTTTGATAGAGGTATTCACTTCATCATCTGAATTCAGTACCTTATCTGGGGCCAACTAGTATGAATTACTATTATAGATTCTTTTCCCCCCTAGAATCATCTTAATTCTGGTTTACAACCCCTTAGAAGAAGACGGGGGGTCACTTAATTGGAAAAAAGCACAGGCTTTAATTGCTTCCATAAAAAAGGAGAATGCTCCACCTTTGAACTGTGTGTAAATGAAATTACAATGCACAAACAAATTAATCACTTCAAAGAACTCTTTTGAATGAGGTCAAAATATTAACCATTTTCTGTTTAACTGGCATATTCTGATAATCCCTGATTCTTCTGAGAAGTAGCACGGAATAAAGGATTAAGGGCAAGGTCACTGACTGAAATGCCCTGAGACCCAGGACTATGCATTGAGTTACAGTGTGGGTTTGGGTATATTAGTCCAGCCCTCTGTGACTCAGTTCCCTAAATTGTGAAGCGCAGCTAATACCTACCTTGCTCATGTGGAATCAGAAAGGTTAAGTGGTGAGTATTTTCCTGTTTGAAATGGCAACTTCTTTTCGATTTCTTTTTGTCTGTTAAACAGATATATCTGCACAATTATAGGTGCTTACAGCCAGTTCTGCATGTGCTTCAGGCTGGCTTAAGAGACTCACAGGCTCACGTGGATGGGAAGGGACCTCTGGAGGTCTCTAGCCCAAGCCCCTGCTCAAACCAGATCCCACAAGTGGTTCAGAGTGTGTCCAGGTGAGTTTTGAATACCTCTGAGAACGGAGATCCCACAGCCTCTGTGGGCAACCCGCAGCTTGAATTTCATCTCTGCGGAGATGTATTTCTGAGAACTGCACTCTTCCAGCAGTACTTCTTTGTACAGTAACATATCTTAATAGTTTTGCACTTAAACTTGCTTTGTCTCCTTGAGCAATCAGTGAAGTCAGACTTTGACTGTCTCAGTTTCCAAAGTAGTTTCCAAATACTGGTCAAGCTCTGATGTATGAGTAGCGTTTTCTTTCTCTTCCAGTCATCGGTAGCAGCTTTAAGAATGACAAGCATGGAGAAAGCGAGGTATTTCATGATGAACTACTAGAAAGCAAAGATAACGTTTTCTCTGTTTCGAGATGTGTTCTCAGCTAGAGTGGGTCGGTTTCCCACAGTCCTGGATCCCAAAACCAACCACATTTGGTTGAAACAGTGTACATGTACTTCTTGTAATGCCTATCAGTACCTATTATTCGGTGGGCTTTAGAGATGCAATGCCAAAAAAGCCCGTATGCTTCTGAATGGTGAAAAAGCTCTCTGTACCTTAGTTTTCAGTAATGCAGAGTGAAGCGTGCTGTTTGCAGAGTAAAAAATAATCTCTGCAGTCCAGCACGGTGATTCTTTCTGTTGCCTTAAACCGGCGCTCCCTGGGGACACGTTTTCCTGGGCTGGCTTCTGACAACATGACCTCATCATTATGCTAAACCGATGTTCTTCCTGTCTTTACACAAATAGTCTTGCAATCCAAATGAGCACACTCTTTGTTATTTTAAAGAGTGGCTGGTACCAAAGCAAATCATTTTTCTTTTGATTAGCATTTTCAAAGGATAACCTTCGTGAATTTTCCACAGAGGCTGCTGCTGCTGCACAGCGCATCTCGTTGAGTTTTAATCATTTAGCAATTCTTGGCCTCAAAATGGTGTTGTTCCTGGGACTTCCTGAAAGTTGTGACATGATGGCCAGTGGGAATGATGCCTTTTTCCTGATATATGTGTTCACTGTGTGATAGGGTTCATGTTTTACATCCTCTGTTTACTGCCAAGAAGGCTGTTATTGAGGGGAAGGTAAAACCAAAGAAGAGGCATCTCTGTAATGTGCAATGGCAGCGTATCTGTGAAAGATGTGGGACTGAGTGCCAGCTCAGAGAATCAATAAAATCAGAGCAATTTTCATATGTTTGCTTATAGCCTTGGACATATTTCCCCTGTAGCTCTAAGAGGGCTTTAATTTGGATAAGTGTTGATGCAACTTTGATCACGAAGTTGAGGCTTTGCCACATGTATTGAGCACTATCAAATGAACTGACAGGCACCATTTTTTCTATTCCTCTGGAACAACACTATCCATTTGCAGAGGGATTAATTAGCTATGGTGCTTAGAGAAAATATTTCAGTAGTAACTTAAGGAATTTATTGCTTAATGTAAAATAAATGAAGTGGGAGAGGGGATGGAGATTAGGATGCAGCTTGCTGTTTTGTAATATTTAAGCTGATTGCAGGTATTCAGAATAATTTGAATATCACTTTGGCACCAGTCCTGAGCCTTTTAATCTGATCTTATATTCTGATGTGATTCTACAGCTGAGAGGCACCCAGGCTCTTTGTGAAGTTAACAAAACAGGACAAATGGTGCTGGTGCTGTGCCAGACACCCATGGTCAGTGGCCATCAGTGATGCTTGCTGCTGTGATCCGCACTGGGAGCAGTGGCAGCATGGTTTTAATGGGAGTTAAGATTCCTCAGGGCCACTGGACACTGTTTAACAAGTAACTAACTATAAAAACAAGAGGCTGGGGCCTTCTCTCCCTAACGAAGAGGTAAACCAACAAGATTTAAGAAGACAAGGTTGTGGCACTTCAGAGGAGGTTTGTGTTGGGCTTTTGAACTTCTTCTTGACTTTTTGGTCTGATATGGACTTCATCTCCTTTTGGGGCAACACCATAGCACCAGTAGTGTGTGGAATAGTATATTCAGACCTTGGTCATATGGGAAACCCTTTAAATCATTTGGCAGCAGCACCCCTTGTGGGAGTGAAACTTGGGTGTGAAAACTGCCTAACAAGGAAAGCAGGGTGAAAGAAGCTTACAAGTAGAAGTAGAATTAAGCATTTCCTCATTTCATATATCTGGTACTAAAGCCATAGGATATCATCTGAAGAGGCAGACTGAGGAGAAGTCACTGAATGAAGAAACCCGTGTTAACAAGTACATGTAAACTGCGGAAAGCAAAGTATGCCTTTGATGTCCATGTTATCTATAAGGAATGTTTTAATTGTGTGCAGATCAGGAGCGACTGTGTGCAGATCAGGAATGGCTGTCTTAAGTTGATTTCAAGTTGCATACCCTTTCACTCTCCATCAGGCTTTGCTCTCATTTTCTTTTCTTTTTAGCTCTGCGCTTTGCCTTTTCCTAGCTTTCTCTGCTTTCCCCCCAGTTGTTTTTTATTTAAAAAAAAATGCAGAAAATTCCAATTTCTGGCTTACCATGTGGTCTACTCCACAGTGGCTTTCCTGCTAGATCAGTGACACTGGAACAGCATACCAGGTATATGCTATTCCGGGCACATAAATTTTCTGGAAACAGAGGTTACAACAGTGGTTTTTGGTTGGAAAACTCAATTTCAAAGTCAATTAGGATGATAGTAGTTTGGACCCACGGTATTTAAAAGCAAGGCACAATTAAACCAAGACCTGTTTTTTAAAAGGAGAGGAATCTAATCTGTATACCTATTATTCCCACTTCATTTTAACTACCAGAATTTTATACAATTTTCTCCTTTTTTTTTTTTACATAGAAGCTCTGCTTTCTCTTATAGACCATCTTCCCTTCCCAGCACAGTATTCATCACTGTAGTATCCAAGTGTCTGTACTGTCACTGTAGTGTCCAAGTCTCCATGTGACCAATCACTGTCATGTGTTTTCACCCACTCCCTAAGAGCAGTAGGATGTTCAGTGCCATCATTTTGCAAGTAGTAGGAAGAGGTTCTGTTTGGGTTGTGGTTCTTTTTGTTCTTAGTCATGTTTTTTGGTTATTTCTTCCCCCCACTTTTAGTTAGTACATAGGCACTTTCATTTTTCTTTTTCAATTTTTTCTAATAGCCTTCAACGTCTTCAGTCATTCTCAGAGCATCTCCACCTCACAAATATATCTGGATCTGAGATGATTAATCATGGCAGAGCAGTTTATTTTCTCTAAGGTATACATAGCTGAGTAAGATTTAATGGCTTCAAAGGACAATCTCTCAGAGGAACAGCAGGACATTTAAATTCTCTTTTTGGATACCTGGAAGAATTGGCAGGAGAACAATAATAGTGATATAGAGAGATATTACAGTGAGGGCAGTGTGGGGAGAGGATTTACATGTAAAATGCATTAGCAGGGGACTTCTGCTGCCTGACACCTGACAACACAGGTTACTGCTGAAAGCCTGTTTTTAAAACCCACTCTAGCCACACTAATCTCTTCATCCAGGATCATTTCTAGCAAGTGAAAGCTCGTAACAGATTGACTTTTCCAAATTAACGAAGAATGGTGTTTCCTGTTGTTTAATGAAACCCAGGCAGCCAGTAAACCAGACAATGACAAAACCAGGCTCGTAGAGCACTCGCTCTGGTTCGTGCAAGCCTCTGCACTGAGCTGTGTTCCTTCTACCCCTTTCCCTTTGCTCAGTAGTTACTGTGTTGAAAAGCATGGCTTTTAGTCATCCTGAAAGTATTTGGGACCTTGCCCTGAGATTACTGAAGATGTTTTCAGGACGAGGGTCACCAAGGGGGATGGTGAGGTGCAAGTCTCTGAAAGGACTTGAGAGCTTAAGCCAAGTGCTGGCCTTGCTGCCAGAGGGGTGCAAGCCCCTGTCCCCTGCAGGACTGCTCCCTGAAGGAACTGGTTGCTATCCTACTTATGGAAGCTGTTTTATTAAGCATGAAATACTTCCAAGAGTCATTGCTCTAGGATGGAAAAATAGGAGTTTCCCTTCCCGAGCAGACGACAGGCTCCTTCGCTCTTTGTCTCACTGAATAGCTATTTCTTCCATACAAAGCAGACAAGTAAGCCCTGGGACTCAACTGCGCTGACCCCAACGTGGGGCAGGGGAGGCCAGGAAGGGAGAAAATCTGCTGCTGAGGTGCTCTGGGTGGCTGCATGAACCAGTGGGCTAGTGACACTGTCCTGGTGCAAATGTGCCAAAAATGAGCTTTTCCTGGCCTTTGCCACGTTCAAAGTGCTGACATAGAAATGAATCTGTTTGGGATTTTTGTTTCCTTGACAAATACTAAAAAAAATGAAACATATTTTTGGCTTTATCTGATTTTTTTTTTTTTTTACAAGCTATTGCTGTTTTTATTTTCAATTTAGGGGCCAACAATGACATATCCCTAATAGTAATAATATATGGGATTACTCAATAATTATTTATCACTGCATTTTCATTGCTGAACTGTTTTAGTTTCAACTCTAGTGTGTGACTCCCTTGACAAGCAGCCTTCATTTTATAGCTCAATGCTGTTAAACAATACTATCATCTGCTTTCTCGTTTTGTAACACTGTTTAGCACTAATGATTCATGCAGATAATGTATACACTGTGCAACAGAAAATAAATACCATGGGGTTTGCTGGAAGAAAGGTAATACAATATTTGAGAGCCTTGTTCCCCTGAGAAAGAAAACTGTAATTGTTTCCATAATGCATCTGCCTGATGACTTTTGAGCTTCACAGTCTGTGGGACTGAGCTCCTTCTCTCCGCTGCTTTCCCACAGCAGGCTGGGTTCAGGCCCAAGGAAGGTCTGGAGCATAAGCCCCCCCAGGGCCAATAATTTCAAAAGTAACCAGTGATTATTTTGCCTCACCTCTGGTGGGATCTTCTTACAGATCTGCATTTCAGAGGCTAAGTGCTTAATGCCAGGGATGGACTCAGCTGAAGCGTGCTAAGTCCCCCTCATTTCATTAGTGATGCCTACTGCAGCTCTAGCTTGTCACCAGTTAGTTATCGGGACAGAAATCAAGCTGTCCTTCCATGTTCGTTAATTCTGGACCTTTGCACTGCAAAATCACCTGAGGAATCCAGGACAGGCACTAAGCCATGGTCATATTCCTGTTGAATCTGTCAGGGTACACAGTGAGTTTTGTGCTGGCTGTTGGGTGACAGATGACATATGGTCCAGCCTTAAGTTAGAGTGTTTTAGGTCCTTTGAAACAAAGTTGTCAAGAAAAAAGTAAAGCTTTCAAAATTTTATCACATTTTAATAATGGTAGTGAATTTTCAGTCGTTCAGAGCTTTACATTGTGTGACTCTTGCTCTGATACCAGGCACCTTACGACTGGATGCAGAGTCTTGTGGACCCATGTCCACATTTAATCCCACAGAATACTTCAGATTCTGAATATACAAGTTGCACCCCATAATCACAATTCATGCTCTTTGTTGAAAATTCCCTCCTGCTCTCCTCTCTCCCAACTTCATGTTTTTGTCATTTGCTAAACAGATTGTAGGTTCAGACAAATAGCTTTCCAACAATAACTAGAGGTGGTAGCAGCCGCGTCAAGGATATTATAAAATCCTGCTGTCTGTGCTGTTTTTCTTAAGCTTGACAACACAGCCAAGAGAACCCAGCACGGAACAGAAGGGATGTAAAATCTCCTAATTCAGTATAATGACACATAGCATACTTTGCCCTTTTGCAGATCTTTATGAATGGTTAAAGTTATGCCTAGGATTGGATTGAGCAGCGTTTCAACCAAAATATTGCATTTGGGTCTTTCAGACATTGAGTCATTTGAAAAATGGGGGAACATTTAATCTTACGCCCACACAGACATCTTCATTTCCAAAACAGGATCTCTCCTGATGTTTAATGACTCTCCAGCCTGTGTTGAAACCGAATGCTGAAAGGAAAACACATCAGTCAGCAAGGGAATGTTAAAACTCTCTCTGTACTTGTTCAAACATCATTGTCAGTATCTCTGGCTTTGGGGGGGTTTATGCATGCTAAATATTCTGGACAATGCTCTCAACAGCCTGGAAGATCTTTATTATGTGTATTTCATGTAGCAACTCCTCTTTTTGGTGAATCCCACATCAATATTTAACTGGGCAGTTTTTCTTTACTGACCAGAGTGAAATACTCTGATTCTCCAGGAGCTGGTTCTCAGCCTTGCCGGGGTTACTGATTTCATTCATATCTGATCCCTTTTGGTAAGTCATTTGTGCCTCTTGAACTTGACTTGGACCAGCTGGAAAATGGAATGAAAAATGGAAACTCTGGAAACTGCTTACCGTGACTCATTTGAGCTCTCTTTCAAAATGCAGTTCATCTGTGTTGTGGGTGAAATATCAGATGATTCTAACCACTTTCCTGTTTTAATGGCAAACTTTTATCAATCAGATTTTTTATGAATTATGGAGATTTTCTGTGCGTGCTGTAGTGTCATTCAGTCACTATTAGGGCAAAGTAGTCAGCGAAGTAAAGGGGAGGTTTTAGATGAACTCTAATTATAGGTGATTTTAAGCCTGGTTAATTACATCACTTCTGAAGGTGTCAGTAGCCCTCATGAGGATGAGGGTGTCCTCAGCAGCCTTCAGCATTGCTGTGACCAGACTCTCCTGAAACTGCACCCAAATAATTGGCTCACTTTTGCATGGTGGTAGACCAGGAAGCCAAGAGATACGTAGAGTCACATGGAGACCTAGCTTAAGCAGGCAGCCATCATCTGGAAAGTTCACAAGATGTTATTTTAGCTTCCATGTTATATCCTGCTCATGCCTAAGAGAATGGGGATATCAGGGGGGAAAAATTAGGTCCAAGGCTTAGAGGTGGCAGCTGCAGGGGAGCAACACATGCTGCGGGTTTGAGGTGTCTGCTCTGGAGTCCTACTTGAACATCCACCAGGAGAATGAGCCACCTTACAAGGTACACCTACCCTGGCAAGTCTGCACATGTAATCGGTCAGGAGAGTCTGATCTCCACTTATGCCGTGGACATTTGTTGATTTGAGATCCCCTGAGGTGTAACCCAGTCCTGAGGAAATACCACCAAATCCACCCCTTCTGGAACCCTAAAAAGCCCAGCACGCAGCTGCTGGGTGGCTCAGGCCAGGTTGTTCTTCTGCTGCAAACCTCCCTCCAGGTGTTTTACTGTCACTGGGGAGCGTAGCACAACTGTTACTGCCAAATGAAATAACCCAGTGACTCTCTGCTTTCCTCTAACTGTTTGTGTCTCACCAAGTCCTGGTGAAAGTGTTTAACTTTACCTGGGGAGAGAACCTTTTTCCAGCAGCTTGGTCTTTGCTATTTTTTCTGAAAAGTGAGATTTTCTCTTTATTTTCTTTACATTAGTTTTCATCACGTGTGGTTTTTTCTTTTGTTTGTGAAAAGGCAAGAAAAGCTGATAGGAATTTAGAGCAGAGGTTGAAATGATAAATGTGATCTTTTCCCTAGCTGCATTGTTTGTAACATTAACAGCATCCATGTGTATAGAAGACCACTGAATGGTTTTGTCCTTTCTGCTCCTTGGTGCTGAACCACTATAGCTTAATTCAAAACCACTGCTTAAGAGACAGAAGGCCTTCTTGGGAGAATGGCTTTGGTTGGGTGGCATAGACATAGGCACCTGTGTTATGTTGGGAGGTGCTGGTTCATTATGACCTCGGTAAAAAAAGCTCTCAGGCTCTAGAATATATCACTTCAGGTACCATTTGTTGGATCCAACGCTATAAAGAGAAAGGCAAAAGCATAAGTAATCTTGTCTGCTGTGAGGCGCTGGGGACACTGAGTTGTGCAGTGCAGTGTGTAGCTCCAGTCGAGGCACAGCCCACGCAAGACCCAATCTCTGCAGTAATTACCCTCTTTTGGTCATTTGAGCTCTTAAGGGGTTTTCTTACAAGAAAGCAACTCCACTTACCATTTCTGCTGTCAAACGGAGAAGACATCTGCATGAGAACTTGCTGCTGCACTATGAGGTAAAGGCAAGGCCATGCAGGTGTGTAACTGTTGGTACAGAGAGGAAGCTGCCTGTGGGCTTCTCCATTATCATCACCCCACTGCATCTGCCCTTCACTAAGGGTGATGTGCAGCATGGCACAGGCCTGAAGTAAGTCTTCATGGCACGTGCGTGGCTTTGTCAGAAAGTTCGCATTCAAAATAAGTGCCTTAATTTTATTTCAGCAGAAGCAGCGCTCTCTGCACTATTGCTTGTTAGCTGATGCCCCTGGTAAACTCACCAGTGTTTTCTTGTGATGGATTAACTGTACTCATTTCTGTTCCTTGGGAAGGGTATGTTATTGTCAATATGTGTAGTCCTCCTGTAAAATGAAATCATTTGGTATGCAAAAGACAATTATTATCATTTGTGTGTTGAAACAAAATCTTGAAATTAAAATCAGAGATGTAAAATACTGAGGTAAAAAAAAATAAAAAAATTCAGATTATTTTAATCCTATTAAAATTTGAATACATTGAAACTCACAGATTTCGAACTTGTTATTGATACAGTTTAGCCATGAGAGTTTCTTTTGTCCAGTTGCTCCTTTTGTACAATTTCTTAGCAATGAGAATTTTTGAGAAAGACTGGGGAGGGAGACAGAGAGAACAAGAGAAGAGGAGGGAGGCACGCAGGAGAAGAACAATATAAGAAGAGGGGAGAGAAAAAGAGGGAAAGAGAAAGGAAGAAAGAGAGAGGAGGGAAGGGAAGGGAAGGGAAAATACATAAATTTATTGCAGTTCCTCTTCCTGGCATACGGTGCCTACTTTAATTTTCTTCAAATTAAAAAACAGCAGAATTGCCATGCTCAAGCTACAGACACATCTTTCTGACTTTAATCATCTTCAACACATTATGTCTGTAACTGCTTGTCCCTGCTGCTCAGTACTTGCATTATTCAAATCTGAACTTTATATCTGACTTTCTTTCTAAAGTTTGTCAGAAACTATCAAATTCACAATTTCAATCATAAATTCATTTTTTACTAAAACATCAATTAAAAAGACTGGTTCAGATTTCAAGTTAAAATATGAAAAGTGTTCAGACCTCTTTTTGCTGTATATAAGGCCAATACAGAAAAAAAAACCCCTCACAGGGAGGTAGTTCACCAAACCAATATTCAGGTGGATGTTCTTCTAAGAGTTTGACAACATTATGACTATTTTCTTACCTTGCCACTGGCTTGTTGTTTGTTTGTGTATGACTTTCAGTTCAGTTTCCTAAATAGTTCAAGGCAGGATAAATGGAAGTCAATGAACTATAGGCTCCTTTTAGTCAGTGTATGAACTGTCCTTTTAGTCACTGTATGACTCCAGTATGTTAATACTGGAGTCCAAGTTCTGGTTGGTTTAAAGCGCAAAAAGTTGAATGTTAAAAAATCAAGGATAAGTTATCCTTTATACATATTTTTATAAGACCATATAATCTCTTGACTTCTCTTCCTTTTTTGATAAGATTAATCTTGACCTCTGAAAGAAGAAATAAGCTGATCAGTCATTGGTATTTCTTGTGTCTGGAGCATGTATTTTCTAAAAGCTACTGGCTACAAAAGAAACCTGACCATGTCTGGTTCATAGCAAGAGCTCCGTCAGGCTCTGTGTAGTTAGTGGAGGTTTAAAAAATTTAAGTCTAGATGGTCTAACAGTACTTGAAGTAAGGTTAGTTCTTTCCTTAAGTTGTTCTTGCTCTTCCTTTCACATTTTGAAATATAGAAATTGTGAGGATGGGGAGTTAGGGTATCTAAAAGCCTTCCTCATTTTTAAAGGATTAAGGCATCGTCCACTTGCATTGCTCCTTGTGGTGCCAGTAGAAATTTTGCATTTGGTGCAAAGATAGATCTGTGGTCCAAAGACTTCAGGGTATTAGAAAAATACAGCCTCCCCACTTTCTCATCAAGAGTATTTCTTTCTCTTCTACAAATATATGCAGATAAGATGCTAATTATGTGGATCCATCTGTTGTATTTAAAGTATCATAAATGTAGATCCTGAGTTTAAATCTGTTCATAGAAGCTTATTATATTTCAAGTCCTTCTTTTTAGAGTATGATTTTTGAGAGTACTACATGCATCTGAAACAAAGTTTAAGAAGCTGGGAATGCCTGTTGGATAATTGTGAACTATATTTTTCCTGTCTTTTGGGGATGTGCATGACAAAGCATTTTCTTCACCCTACTGTTTTTGTGACATCTGCTCCCAGCACCTGGACTGTACATCTATTAAACATTCCAGGGGGAGGAGAGAAGATGCTTTCCTTCTTTCTTCAACAGTAACCTGTTAACCTGCCAGAGAAGAACTTTTATCTGAGCATTTCTAGGAATGTATTTGTCATGTCTGTTTTGCAGATGTTTTGTGACGTTCTCTGGCATGAATAAAGCCTTGGAAAGGGGAGGGAAAAGGAAAGAACCTTCGTTTTGAAGGACCTGATAGTCAGGTGGTAGAACTGGGAGCTCTTTTGATGCAGCTGGGTTGTCAGAAATAGATTGGAACTTTTCTTTCAGATATTGCAGCATAATTAAGATTAGAATAATAAGAGAAAGATTCAGGCAATGCATTTCTAAATCAGTGGGAAAGTCCCAGATGACTAACACCCTATTTTTCTCTCCCAGTTCAAAGTAAACAAACATAACTCATGGCTTGCTTAAGGAACTCAACTAAGCATTCACATGACTCTTGTGAGCACTCTTGAGCATGCACTTGAAATTGGGGATTGCTTGTGTGACAGCTCCGACATGAAGACCCCTGAAGTAGCACAGTTGGTTTTCCCTGCTCCTTGCCCCACCTCCCAGCACAGATCCAGACCTTGGCAGGCTTCTTGCCTTCGCCGTCTGTCTCAGTTGTGTTCTTGGAGAGCAGAGTGGCAAGAAGACAATGAGCTGGTTTCTGTATAAACACTTAGCATGTGAGGAGGCCCTTTGATGTGGATGCTGAAGGGGTCTCTGCATGGCTCTGTCCTCAGTTTTACTGCAGACAGATCAATATCTGTGTCAGGTAAGGAAGAGACTGAGATCAGTGAGCGTGAGTTGAGATCTACTACTTCAGAGAGATGTTAACTACATGTTAAACTCTACCTTAGTTTTTTGATAAAAAAGTGTTAAGGGGAAGATCCTTGTATTTCATACTGCATTCTTGCTTATACATAACATCTATTGGCATTAGCCATAAAGCTTGCTGAGCGTGTCTTAGAAATGTGTATGTACTAAAAAGTAAGAATTGGTAGGATTTGGTTGGGAAATCAAGGTAACCTTCCTTTTCATTTTCTCAGGCCGATTGTAATGGTGGCAATTACTGTTCATTGTCTTTTCCCTGAAAAGATTTGAATGTTGAAGCAATTCCCAACACATCACAGCTTCCACTCCACAAGCAAAATGTGGCTGAGTTTAAGCTTAGTTCAGATTCAGGATGTGAGACCCTTGAATGTTTGTGATGCACAAACTTAAAAAAAAATGCAAACCTCACCCAACAGTGAGTCATCAGACAAGAGAGAGGTCTAAGGAGCATTTTGGGAATCTTTCCTTATTCTCAGTTGTTGACATTGCATTGGATACTACATAACTGTTTGGTCATGGAGAAGTATTTCATATTGGAAGTTAGTCTGCACAAGGTAATGTGCATCCTCACAAAGGCTCGTGGCTACTGGAAGTGAAGCTGTGTGAATAGCTTCGCAGGCAGGTTAAGAAAGATTTGATAGAAGGTAGGTACTGTCTATTGAAAGCAAGCCCTACTACATCATCCAAGTGCTATCAGAAATGTGTAACCAAGTCTGAACAGCTTCAGTCTAGCAGGCAACAGCTATTAAAGCTACAAAGAAATGTAATCAATTTATGTTTAGCATATTGACTGCTGCACTTTCCAAGATACACCTTCCTATACTGATGCTGTCACAGTCCATATATCATCAGCAGTAACACCCTCAGCTTCCCTTCTCATGAATGGAGCAAAGGAAGGGTAGCTAATACAATTTGACACCCAGCCCGAGACACTCCAGGATCTGCAGCAAAAGCTGGCTCACATATTTTGAAAAGGTTTAGCAGAGGTTCTCCCACTGCTGCCTGACCGGGGCGGGGGGGGGGGGGGTGGTGTTTATATAAAAGACTTTTTAATACTAAAATATTTCCTTTTTTTTTATGTGGTCTTTAAAATAAAGCCTCTGGGGCTGTTAATATCTCTGATGTTGTTGCTTTGAGGACTGCATAAAATGATTTTAAAGGAGAAGCTTGTAAAGGACTTGTCCATTTCTAACACTGGCAATCAATCTGACTTTGTAGTTCTAGATATAAGTGGAAACTTTGATATAACAGAAGTTAAAGGAAAAAGATTTTACATGACTGTTTGAACAGATGTGTATTTCTAAGTGCTGAACTTTCATTTGTTAGGATTTCATTTAGTAAAGGACGCTCTATAAAACTGCAACCATCTCACTGCCTCTGACTGTAGATTGTTCAATGTAAAAGATCTTCTGCCTTTTATGTAATTAATTCAATAAAGAGAAAAACGAGCCTTTTCCTAATAGCAAGGAATCCACAAGAATTTTAGCACATTAGCCCCTGTGTCAGCCTGGAAGGAAAAACTGGGCACATTAAGCAATACCTCTATTAGAAAGCACAGAAGGAAATGTCTAATAAAAAATGTAAAAGGTCTTTAAATTGACTTCAGTCTGTTGGGACTTACTCTGACGTGTTGATGTGTGGAATAGTTTAGGGGGAAAAGCCTCCTGTTTTGCAACAAGGTTTTCTCATTTCAATTTCTGAGAATTCAAAATAATTCTCATACTTTGAATGATAAGGCTTTTTCAAAATTTTGTGAAAAATATATCATGGGTTAAATGAAAGGTGGATGAGCTGTGGGCATTGGGTGGTGGTGTGAGACTTGTATGTTGTACATCAGAAAGATCAAACGATGCTGAAAAGAGAGGAATCAGTCTGGTAAGAGCCACTTATCTGACTTATGGGACACTTATCCCTGTGAAAGAAAATCTAAATTTTTGTTGTGAGATCCTGGAATTCACATGTCCTGTAAATTTATGAGGAAGGATTTTCACCGTCATTTTAGGGCAGTGGTTCCATCCTAGTCTAAGAAATGTTTTAGAATGAAAGAAAAAAAAGTTTATTCTTTGACAAATGACAGATTCCAGTATAAAATTTTTTCATTCAGTCTGTTTTATTCTGACATCTGTAATTGAGTTCCACGTCTGGGTTGCTCCAGGGTTATTGTAACAGCAGGAGTACCATCACCACAGGACTGGATGATCAATATGAATCTTCCAATATTGTTGAACTAAACTCAGTCTGCTCTTCTAGCATATTTTCTGTCCTTCCCCATCACTTCTTCAACCTTTTTCTTACTTACTTTTCACCTAAGATGATAATACTTAAGTACTGTCCTTCCTTAGCGATGTATTTTGGGGATTTTCACTTTCATTATTCTAAAGAAATAAATATGACATAAGCTAACTGCATCTTTCCAAGAGGAAAAGACATTACGATATAAATTATGCTGGAGTGTGTCCAAAGAAGGGCAAGGAAACTGGTGAGGGATCTAGAGCACAAGTCTTATGAGGAGCAGCTGAGGGATCTGTGGTTGTTTAGCCTGGAGAAAAGGAGGCTGAGGGGAGACCTCCCTACAGCTACCTGAAAGGAGGTTGTAGTGAGGCGGGATTCAGTCTGTAGTCCCATGTAGCAAGTGATAGGACAAGAGGAAACAGCCTCAAGTTGTGCCAGGGACATCCAGGTTGGATATTAGGAAAAATTTTTTTCACAGAAAGGGTTGTAAAGCCCTGGAACAGGCTGCCCAGGGAAGTGGGGGAGTCACCATCCCTGGAGGTATTTAAAAGACATGTAGATGTGGTGCTGAGGGACATGGTTTAGCAGTGACCTGGGAGTGATGGTTTAAGGATTGGACTTGATGATCTTAAAGGTCTCTTCCAGCCAAATGATTCTATGAATTCTGTATCTCTACATCTTTATATGTACACAGCTGTATGGCTTTCACTGGGGACCATGTTCCTCCTATGTCTGAAATTATTTGTTGCATTTGTGATACTATAGCTGATTAGATTACTTATTGCCTTACAAGTCTTTGAATCATCTCCTCCATTTGCATTTTTCCTTAGAATCTTCCTTTTTAGTTTACAGGGGACTTGTTTTTTAATATGACTTTGTAATATCTTGTAGAAGGAAGGCTATATAACTTTGAAATGTGAAAATTAATGCATTACAAATCTCCACATTGACTGAACAAGTTTTCTGGTTTCACACCACAGGTATATGGTATATGGCACTTATTTCTCATTTATGGAGAAACAATATAACAGCTATATTTTGAGCCATCATTCAATTCTTTGACAATCAGATTTCAAGGAATAAATATTAATCAGGCTGATTCTGTAGCCAGCCTCTTAGAAAGACAAACAATCTTCCTCAAAATGCTATCTATTGTAATTATTATGTCTGTTTATATTTGATATAAATTATATATAAAATATTTTTATACTGATTTTTATTTGTGTAATACAGAATTATTCCCATTCATCTATTACAAAAACTCTGCTTTGCAGTCATTGCCAAAGACGCAGTATACAGCTCTCCAAAGCTGGTGTAATGAGAACACCTGAAAAGCATTTGTTTTTCAGCTGAAATTGTAATCTCTGGTCCAAGTTTACATCTGTCTAACTTTACAATTCAGAACAACATCCATTTCGAACCACATATTGCATGTAAAACAAAATGCTTATCTTAGAGAAGGGTACTAAGTCCTTCCCCAAATGTAAGCCTTTATGTACTTATAAATGTGGTTGGGAAAATTTGAGAAAACAATGAAGGCCAGTGAAACATTAAACATCTCCCCTTCCCTCCACCCCCTGCCACAGTGCCCGCCAGTTCTTTGGGATTAGCCTCTCTGATAAGCAGACCAGCAGTGTTTCCAGTGCACTGTGGGGTCCTGATTCCACAGTTAACCCTCTCTGCTTGTGTCCCTAGGTGAAGCCAGGGGATGCTCATACCTATCTCCCTCCTGGCATAAGTCAGGACGGGACATGACAAAAGTCACACGCAGAAGAGGGGAAAGCTTGAAGGTCCTTGCAGTCCCATGGTCAAAGTGTGGATCTGCAGACAGACGCGAATGAACTTGCTGGGTTAGTTCAGATGGTGATGGACACATGTCCCAGGACAAAACACAGATGTCCCAACAGGTTTGATTTGCCCGAGAACGCTGAGCCCTGATCTAGTATCTCTCACAATGTGGAAGACTGAAGAAGACAGCTGAGACAAATTAGCAGGGCAGCAATAGCTAAGATTGCTGTCACATGTTAGAGACATTGAAATCATGTTTTTACAATTCTGATTAGCTCAATGGCCTTGTAGCTCTTGTGCTGAACGAGCATGATGAGGCAATGAAGGGGCGTTTCTCCTGTGCTCCTCTCCCCTTGCCTTCCAGAGCCAGACGCTGTCTGGTGGCAGCTCTTGGAGTGCAGATTTGATTCATGGCATCCAACATGTCACCCAGGATTTATGTTACGTCAAGGGGACTGTAATCCTCTCTTTAAAGTGCCTCTGAAGAAAAGCTTCATGAAAGTCGGGCACTCTGTTGCATTAGTGAATGTTTATTGCTATTCTGATAGAGTACTTTCAGGTATCATAACTTTTGTCAGACCTAAGCTCTGAGCAGGGAATCATAAATATCCAGGGGAAGGCTGCTCACGCTGCACATGCTCCCTTCAGCAGGATTTGGCTGCACGTATGCATATCATTGGCAAGCATCCACTCCCCTTGGACTTCTGGAGTGACATAAGGATGCAGAGAGATTTGCCAACCCAAGCATTTATCTCAGCACACCATTCAGAAAGATGTGGGAAGGAGAAGGAGGAAAATGGGGAAGACCTGTCCCAGTGTAGAGGAAGCTTTAGGATGGTGGAGATGTTGATTTAACCTTGTGCTGACATTCCTCACAATTGCTTCAGCTGCCCCAGATTCTGACCGTTCACCTAGAAAAAAACCCAATTTACAATCAATATCGAAGAAGCCATATTTCAGAGGTTAAGAAAGGCCTTTTGTTCTCACCTCTGCGTGTACTAAAATCACGTCAGACTGAGCAGAGAGCAGAAATAAAAAATATAATGTGTCCCTCAGCACTGAATAATTCTCATGATTTATTTAGCATCTTCTTTGCCAAGTGAGAAAATAACACATTATTACCCTTTTTCCTCTGAAATACCGGTGCATGCCCTGGTATCTCAAAGTCACCGTGCAGGGTGCACCAAATACAACAAGAACTATTTTACCAGATGTTTTTAACTTAACATGAAGCAGAGACTGGCTCTTTGTTTTTCTAAAGTGCTGGCGTGCACTCTGCTCTCTGAAGGGAATGAACTTGGAGCCAGGTTAGTCACTCACCCATAGAGGGAGCAGGGTTGATGTTCAGATGAAAATGAAAATAATTATGATTTGAGTAGATCAAATTTCTCAGAGTATGAAATAATATGCTGGGTAAAAGCTGTAATTCACATGACACAGTCACCCACTAATGACATTTCTAGGTTGTTTCTGAGTGATTTCAAGACACTGTGCCATAAAATCTGAATGTGTCTTATTAGAATAAGCATGTGTTTTATATGTAATGATCCGCAAGCTTCAGGGCATGAATGAAGCAGTAAGGGGCTTTCTTAGAGCGTTTTTATTGTATGATTTATTGTGCCTTAGAATTATTTTTCAGAACTGACATTTGTCAATGGTATTTTTTGTGCCTGGTAATATGGCTGGAAACAAAACCATGCTGTAAATACTTCTGTATTGTACAAATGCAGTTAATACTCTATTACAAGAAAAAAGCCTCCTCAGAAGATTTTTTTTGTGTCACAATACACAACTGCTCAATATACCAAGTGATCTTGCACAAAGGGAGTCCTGTACTGAAGGTTTTGGTTGTTCTTAGATAAACAAAAAGCAACATTATGGATTTCATAATGACTCATAACAGGGTGATTCATAGCAACTAAGTTCTTGGGGTCTTTGAAGATGCTCAGGGCCTGAATATTTTCCTCCATTTTGATGAAGTTAAGGAGCAGCAAGTTAGGCATAAAGGGCCTCTATGAGCATTTAAAAGTACTTCTGAACCAACAGGGTTGTAAGGAGTTGATGGGCAGGCTTCTAGGTAGATGGTTCCCCCTAGAACTGTGCAGAATTGGTGCTAAGGGGAGTGACATGGCCCAGGTGGAAAGGTTTAAAGCCTCGGAGTGGTGGATGGTGTGGACACCCACCATGCAGTACCCCTGCATCCTGACATGGGGTTTATAAACAGCACAATTAAGCCTGTGAATACTCCTATGGGACAACTGCATTTCACTTACCTCTCTGAGCAAAAAAACATCGCTTTTTGTTTTCTTAACTCTTAATTAATCTACTGAATAGATACTTTGTGGTCATCCCTTGTTCCCACATACCCACTGAAAGGTCCCATATGAACTCTCCTCTCCATCATTCCATGTCTGTGCTAGCTCACACCAGTGATCTCGTATCTCATTGCCATTCAGCTCACAGAAGCTGCATTTCCTTGTTTATAAGCCCTCCTATTTCAGCCATGCCTTTGACTTTTGTTCCCATCAGTCCTTCTCAAACTGTATCTGTTTTTTGTGACTTCTCACATGTTTGGTTAATTCTATTCTGAAGAACAGCTTTCTTCTTAAAATTTCCCAGGAAGCCCACCTAGCTTGTGGGCTGGCCTGACTGACCAGCCCCAGCAACCTGCAGCCCTCAAGAGATGGAGAAAGTAAAAGTAAGCTCATTGCCTGACAGCCCCATCTTGACTTAATGGATAGCGAGAACTTAGGACCAGATCCAGCGTAAGCAGATCTGATTTAGTTCTGGATCACTCCAGTGATGTTCATAGGTGTTTCTCTCTCTCTCCTGTCTCGAAACACTAGCGCTTACTTTAGCTAAATTATTTCTACTAAGTGCTTTTGAGTACTGGAAATGTAAAACACTGGTGCTTCCCTGCATAAGGTGATCACACTGGATCTAGGCCATGTAATAATAATTATTATTATTACTCAGTAAACTTGACATTACATGGAAATATCAGCTCTCTACCAAAATAAGCATAGTCCAAGACTTTAATAAAGCTGAATCTTCATAATCCATGTACTGGTCATTGTGGAATATAATGATCTAATTAAACCATGCTTTGCACCTTTCTGCTCTTTTGTGTTAATCTCTCACTCAGCACCAGATTAGTTTGACCGTTTACATGCTATAAATCCCACAGTGGGTTTTGCCTTTGTGGGACTTTGATGGTAATGCAGAGGAGCCAGTGAGTCCTGAAAAGTCAAGGCTGCTTAATTTTATTGAGAAACCACAACATTGGGGTTTTGGTGGTTGAACCAGTTATTTTATTTGGAAAACTTAGGAAAACTTGCAGCTGTAATATGGTAGCTCAAAGACTCCAGATCTCTGTTATTCAAAGCACGAGATAATCATCTGTGTCTGAACAAATTCAAGCAGGTATCAGCTTCTGCTCATTTTATTATGCAATTTCCACTTGCTCCATCTGTCACTCATATTACAAAAAGGAGATACATTGATAAAATAGAGAATTTACATGCTTCCTGGAAATAAAACCTCAATAACCAAACAGAAGCATCTGTTGACAGCCATTGATGAAAACCATTGTGATCTCTTTCTTAATGCAGGCATGATCCAAAGCACATTGAAATTTGACAAAAGCTTCTCCATCCTTGTAGTCCAGCTTATTGCTACTGAACCCTTGAAGCTACTGCAGCATAAAAACTGGCCCCAAACTGTATTTCCCTGACAGCTTTAATATAACTGTATTTTGATCCTTCTGACATACGCCTGGTAATTATTCTTCCAGATGCATTAGTAGTGTAATTGGGTTGCATAGCAGATACCCCTCAGAGCATTTTTCACATCTAGAAAAGCAAATTGGGATCCAGTTCAATTTTTTAATGTTCTTAAGAAGATCAGAAGAAAAAAATAAACTCCATTAATGAGACACTTCCACATCACCAAGACTACTTCTACTTCTTCCCACATTTTTGTTCCCAGTGTGTCACCTAAACTGGACTTCATATGATGGAGAGAGAGCCTAGAAACGAAGGAGCATCCATTAAACCCATTCTTCCTCCAGTAATGCTTTAAATCCCCTGATGATACTATCTCAATGGATGCAAATCCCCAGCCCGTTTGTATGCTGAAGAGCCCTGACACAAGCCCAGACATAGTCATGGGCCAGCTCTGGGTCTGCTCCTGTTGGCAGGATGGGGGGGAGCTGTTTTCACCCACTGCTACACTGGAGCAATGGCCCATGGGAGCACATGCTGTTGCTGGAGAGGGTTATAGTTCACCAACAGACTGAATGATAACAAAGGCTTGATTCTTTGCTGGAAGTTCAAGATGGGAAAGGGGGAGGGCAGGGAAGAAAGAGACAGTGAGCTGTTGGGAGCAATTCATTCACTAATGAACTTCTGGTGAAGGACAAGCGGGACCTGACTGTGTTTGGGTGTTCTGCTTGAGACCAAGCAAATGTTTTCCTCACCCATTACAAAGATATTAGGCTTATTGTTTAATGCAGTAATAAACTTTGCATTAAAATAATTGGAAAAATAATGCAAATAAATAATGCATTTCTCTTAAGTTTAGGCAAAAATCTAACCCAACCCCACGCATACCACAGCTTCCCCTAAAATCAGTCTCCCAACTATTGCTCCTCATCTGCACTGTTTTTTCTTGCCTGGCTTTGATGCAGTGACTTGACCTAATTTAGCTCTGTCCATCAAAAGGCTACCCACAGATTCACAAGGCAGAGAAAACAGGGCTGCTCACCAAGCCTGTCCCATCCCTGGCACTGCCTGCAGACTGCTGCCTTTTAGGAAAGGTGCTGCTGTGCTCCACATCCATAAGAGGATCATGATAATCTCCTTGACTATAAAGTTCATGCCAAGCAGCAGCATTAACTCTTTTTTTTTTGCTGGTGAGGTAAGGCGAGGAAGGAAATCCACAAATAAAATCTTTGGATCTTTTTTTCTGACATAAGCATTTCATTTGCTCCCTAGAGGAAGCAATATTCTTCCCAGGAACTGAAAAAGGATTTACTGTATATTCATGTCTTTTTTTTTTTTCTACTTTTCATCTGTAGCTTCTTCCATCTGTACTAAATCAGTTGCACTGGCTGACCTGAAATGTGTCAACCAAGATCTTCCTGCACTGAAACTGAGGAAAAATTAGCCTTATTAAAATAAAAATTACAGGTAGAGGCAAGAGACCTTGTGATTATTTTCTTTTTCTTCTACTGTGGGCAAAATTGGAGTTGTTCATTACTATCTGCTAAGCAAGGGTCTTAAGCGGTTCATTTCTTGCTGAGGAGTAGCAGCCACCCGTGCCCGATACCAGCCTCCCATGCGAGGACTGAGTCAGCCTGTTTTTAGACACCTCCACCTTGAAATTTCATCTGGAAAATGATGTTCAGCCAGTTTCACATCTCCCTTTTAAAAGCTGGATTGGATGAGTGAAAACTGAGCAGGTACAAGGGGACAGAGAAATCACTCTTGTCTTCCACAGGACCTGCGTGTAGTCAGCCCCTCTTTAATGGACTTGTTGGAAATATCCATGAAATGCAAGAATCACACTGACTGTTAAGTCTGCAGGGCTTTAGTTGCTGCATATCAGCTGAGCTGTGGTAGCCCTGCGGTGAGCACTTCACCTGTCACACATGCAAACCACACATGCAAGGTCACTTCCCTTGACCTTCTCTTGTTGTCTTTCCCATTGGTATGAGGCAGATTGTTCCTGCAGGCAGCTCATCCTACCTTCTGCCTTAAACTGGTATTTTAGTAAAATATTGTGACACCTTTCTCTTTCCACTTCCATCAAATGCATCAGTATTATGGCTCTGCTTCTAAAAGCATCACCTGTCTGAGGAGAGAGGCCTGGCTGGGGGATTTACTCTAGGTAGTGATAACAGACCAAGGGATACCCCTGACTTCAAATGCTGAAGGAAAAAAATCATTGCATAGCATTCACCAAAGCAAAAGGGCTTCTTAAAAAAGGCAAGCTGCAAACTGAGGCAATTTCAGCCTGGAGAACCCTTCAGAAGAGAATACAAATCCCAATATCTCTGTCATCACTTTGCGTGGACCCTGCTGGCAGGCAAATTCTACTGACATGCATTTTCATCATTCATTTGCAGCATTCACCTTCTGCATTCAGGAGGCATTTTGACTGACAGAGGAAAGCAAAAAGAAACTGATGTACTCACTAGGGAAGGCTTATATATAATTGAACAAGTAAACATTTGCAAGCCACTGTTATTTTTACAATTATATCAATAACGTTGTCTTGACTTGTGTTCATAGGCCTGTCAGGAGCTATGTAAAGCTGGGTACAAAGCAGCTCCCCTCTCATTCACTCTACCACAGGCTGTGGGTGTGCAGTGAGTATTGGTGTAGTGTGTTGCTTCATGCACCTCTGCTTTGAGGCACCAAGTCACTGCAAGCACTGGAAGGTGGGTGTCAAAGACACCTTTTACCATAGCTCTGCAGAGGAAAGACAAGCTGTACCTACTACAGGGACTTTACGTTGCAAGCTGTCCACCCAACTCCTTTTTATGGTGTGAAGAGCCAATGAAGTATATTGTTTATGTTCCTACACTATTCTGCCTTTGGGAAATATCCAAAATCAGTTGAATTAGTGTCAGCTGAGTGGCAGGATAATGCCAGGGGAGTCCTCAGAAGGCCTGTCTTCAGTTCATAAGGAATTAGAAAACATTGCCCTTGCACAGCTTTGCAGAGGACTTTTAAAATGCTCGATACAGTAAATCTACTTGATGATTGTCAGCAGCATATTTTCAGGACTGCTTCTTGCTGGGAGGAGCTTCCACCCAAATGAGATTTGGAGGGATCTTCTCCCCTAGTCAGAGTAATGAGTTCTGAGTTTTGATAATGCTCTTTGTGCGTGCAGTGCCTGTGCTCAAAAGAAATATTGCAGGGAGACCACCCTTCTTACCCTGGGAGTTAAGCTCTCTTTGGTGGTAAACATCGCTCACCATGGGAATGGGAATTGAATTTTCTGCTCTCTAAGCTCTCTTGGATACTTAAACTAGCCTCATGTAATACTATTGTGGCCAGTGTCATTGCACCACTGAAAACTAAATAAATGAATAAATTAGAGTCATGGCATTTTGGATTGTTGAATTGCATCCAAGCTTTTTATTGCAGTCATGAACTCCTTTTCCAATGACAGACTGATGCTTATTAGACAATTAGGCAGATCACTGTAACCAAGGAATGTGAGAAGTACAGTAGCAAGGCTGTATATCAGAGAACTGAGAAGGGATTATCTCTTAAGAAACCTCTTTCCAACACCAATTGCCTTTTGACTGCAGGGCCCCTTCATATTACACAACAGTTTATTCTCCCTTATTGATGCAAGTAATCTAAGTTTATGGCTTCTATCACAATCTTTTCCTCCTTGGCCTTTTAACTGCCTTTAATATAGGAGCTATTCCCATCTTCTTGAAAGTTTGTGCTCCTTCAGCTTTCAGCTTGTATCCTTCTCCTATTTTGTACGTCTCTGAATATCCCTCAATGTCACATTTGCAGTGCTCAGTTTCCTCTTTGTCTCATTTCTCTGCAGTTGTCTCCAAGGCTTTTTCCTCAGCCCCATGAACATGAAGCCAATAGGAAAAACAAAACATTCTGCTAGGTTGTGACTCATTCACAGGTGAACTCCAACTTGGGGCCCACAGCTCAGGCCCCAGGACTTCAAATTGCTCAAGGGAAGAGGCAAGAAGGGGGCAAGAAAACATAGCTTGGAATGTATAGAGTGTCTGACTATCCCTTTCAGAGATGGCACATTAAATCTGCTCAGCCGTGACATGAAATTCACCCCAGTCGTATTTTCTGGCCTGTCAATCTGCATAAGAGCAGGCTACTCTGAGGAGGAGCGGTCCTGTTAGATGCTCCTCATATTACCACCTCTGCGGGTTTGTGCAGCTGATCACATGCTGCCTGTGGTGAGCTGGAGCACCTGGAAATCATCCTGAAGGAAAAAGAAGCCCCATTGCTCAGCTCGCCACATGGCCCCTGCAAGTGGTGCTGAACATTCCCAAAGTCAGTGATGAGCTGTTGTGCTCCAGAGGAGGTTGCTGTGCCTACAAATGCCAGTGGTGTTTTGTGCTGCTAGTCCTTATAGTGTGGTGTTTGCTGAGTGTGAGGATAGGGGCAAGCTGAGTCTTTGTCACCTCAGTAGGAATGAAAGGTTAATATGATGGGACAGAAGATTGTCATTGGGAAGCATTGGGAAGCAACATTGTCTTTGTGTACATATAAAATTGTTCTAGGAGAGCTCTTAAGTGCAGATGTGTTTTCCTGGTGACACATAAATATAAGCCTCCATTTAACTGCTCCCCTGAAGTCAGACCAGAGTGATCCATTTGGATGTGGAACTGTTGTCCCAGGAAAGCCATAAACCTTTATTTCTTGGAGACCTTTGAAATGAGACTGGACATACCATAGTGTTCAGCACAGATGAAAACAACATGCTTCAGGGAGCAAAGCGCAATAGTCTACCTCGGGGAATGAACTGCCCCTCATGAGGTGGGGACTGGATGCAAATTGTACTTTTCCATCTCCAATTTGTGTAGCTCTGCTGGGTCCATTAGACTCAAAGACCTGGAACACAGTGATCTCCTGTAGATTAGAGTGGTACAATTATTTTATTTTAATTTTTTTATAGTTTAAGGCAGTTGCCAACCTCTCATTCCTGCTCTGTGTTCCCCCTTGTCCTCATGAAGAAAAAAATGCTTATTTTCTACTGTATCAGTTTCCACTCCACCATGTAAATATTTGTGGTAATATTCTGCTGGGGCAGTTGAGGAAGAAGTGATAATGGAAAAGTTGTGATCAAAAGGGTGCACACAAGAAGGAAGCCTTTCAAATTATCCCTCAGTGACAGCCGCGTGGGAAGATGGTCTTATTCTGGTTCCTGTTGCTGACCTTCTTGAAGTAACCCTGACACTGCTAACACATTTTTCAAGGGGCAGGTTTAGACCCAGACTGTAGACACCAAAACCTTGTCTTGATTAGTTTTTATGTGAAAGCTGATTTCCAGGGACATTCTAACAAAAAATAGTAGATGTTGACACTATCAAGTTTTGTTGTTGCTGCTGCCTCCAAGCTGCAAAAACTCATATTTAATTTATGCTTATTTCACTTATTTAAAAACAAAGGGAAGATGCATTCATAAACCATGAAGTAGAGTATCACATCTTTTACTGACACCTTTGCATTGTTTCCCAGGGACGTTGTTCCCAACTGAGTTAGGTAGCCATTGAGATTATCATAAATGGAGGTGTGTACAAAATGGAAAAATGTACTGTGGATTTTGTTTGTTCCTGGAAATGTAGGATTTGTCAGCCTGTTGGATTATACTTGCTTATTGCATCCTCTAGCCAGTCCTTATGGCTTCTGCAAGAGGAACACATGTATCTCAGTCTCTTCAGATCACAGCTTGATCTCCTAAGTTAAATGGCTAATTGAATGTGAGTGCTTCCGTGTACATTAGCCAAACCCTGTAGTTACAATGGCAGATAACTTCTTTGTAGCTGTACGCAAAGGCAAATGTTTCTGTTTCTTTTGTCCATTGCCATCCCCGCAGCCAGCTATGAAGTACTGCTGTTTTAATTGCATAATCTAGCAGGACTTTAACTTAACCATATCTGAAGTATCTGTGTTACACGCTTCCTTCTGCCTTCTTTTTATGCACTTGTTCCACATCTGTGTTAAGCCACACAGGAATATTGGGAGATGCTGTAGACCCAGATGTCTGCCAGAACCTCAGGCTATGTAATTAGCTGTAGCCATCTAGACACTATCTGGAGAGATGTGTCATTTAGTGAATAATGGTTAGTTTTGGTGCCAAGAGTTGTATGTTCAGGCTTCTGCAGACCATATGACAGGCTCTGAAAGTAGCTGTGCCCGCTCCTCCTGGAGCAAGGGCTGCAGTGTTTTCTGCCCTTGGAAACATTGTGCTGGTTTATTTGCCAGCACAATGTTGGTCTGATTTTTTTTAAGTGTTCACTTTCCCTGTTGAAAAGAAGGATAGAAGGAAAAAAACTTGAGTGAGTTTGAGTCCAGCCTAAGTCTGCCAATAAAATTACATAATTCACCCAGTTGTTTGTTTTACTTTTGTTCTGGGTTGCAATAGTTCAAACCTTGTGTGAACACCTTCCTTCCACCTCTGTCCCTCAAGGTCTCCAAGCAGCATGCAGAGGCAAGAAATCCTTGTGCCTTTTGGAACTATAATCCCCTCTTCTTCATGTAGGGAAAAGAATGCTTCAAGGGACAACATGAGTAATGTAATGGTTGCACAGAATTCCCTGGTTGGGACAGAAGTTGGCTGTAGCCTTCAGGACTCAAGTCTCTGTAGTGATCTTGGTAACATTTTGAAGTCATTACAGGTGTAGCTTTTTTGCTTCAAAAAGCAGGATCATGTCAATTAAAGACAAAACTAAAGCAGTCTACCAGGCTCTTATATGTGTATATTCAACCCTGTGTCTTTCCCGAGTTGCTCACTCAGCTCTTTGAATGCTACCAGCTGAGGGACAGTCCGAGCTGCTTTGCTTTCCTCCGAAGCCTTGACCTGAGCACTACCAGTGTCTGGAAATTGCACCAGAAAGGCAGGGTAGGCAGGGTGAAATGTGCTCTTTGGGCCTGGGACCTTTCTGCTTCATTACCGTGAAAAGCCTACAGTTGAATATCCATTCATTTGTATTCAACCTGGCTGTTCTGCTTCCAGACCTCCTTTCTTGTCTGCAGCTGACAGGATGTCATGAGGAAGTGACAGGGCAGTGATAGTTTGTGTGTCATGGTCCACTTCTGTTTGAACTTGATTTCTATCTAGTAATGAATCAAGCCACGGGAGTCCAGTCTGGGAAAAAAAGAAAATATCCCAAGGAAGCAAACTGAAGCTAGAAAGTTTTTCAGTCCACTTGGAAATAAGAATGCATTAACAACGTGCTTTTCCCCTCCATACCAGACCCCTGTATTCTCACAAGGTAGACTGGGTATGAAAGGGGCTTTGCATTATTTATTAGTATGCCTCTGTCACACATAATGAGGGCTATAAAGTATGTAAGTGTTTATAATTGGCTATCTGCAAGAAGTAATCCTAGGGGGGCTGTATAAGGATCAAATAAATTATGCTTCATTATAGTAGTTATGCCAAGGATATTAGAAAATTGTTTTTAGTTGGAGGAAGAAAAAGAAGGAGAAGCAAAAGAAAAAACCCTCATTACTTCCCAGACCCACTTCTGTCAAAGCTTTTACAGTTTGAGGCAAGATTTCAGTCCTCCTCTCTAAAATTCCTGATGTATTTAAGATGCTAAATAAGCAGTTGCCAGGATACTTGTACAAATAATGCATAAATGTAGTTTATCTAAATTGTTTTATTAATAAACTTTACGGAACTCTCCCATGCAGTAAAGAAAGAATCCCAATTCCCCACTATCCACCGTTGGAACATCAGCTTTCAGAAATGAAACTTTTATCTCTTCTTCTCAGGGGGATATGAATGCCTGCTCCCCCTTTCCTGAATCTAATTATTGTTCTGATAATTCAGAACAAGGATTCAGTGGCAGTAAAATACAAAGGAAAAAAGGATGAACAGCTGGTCCTGGAAACTGTGATGGTATCATTTTAAAATGAATATTTACATTTCAGAAAAGCCAGGACGGAAGGGATCTCCATGTTTCTCACTTACTTAGAGGATTCTTCTGATGCTTCTGGATATCATTTGTGGTACAAAGGAGGTGCCTCTGAAGTACATAAGTTAGACAAGGAAAAGTCTTGTCAGATCCAGGAGGGAAGGAATATCCCTTCCCTTAAATCAGTTACTGGGTATTATTCTAGTTTTAAATAGAAAGCCAAGGAAGGACAGAGTTTCTCCCATAGTACAATACACTTGGTTTTGAGCAATTTCAAGCAGTGGAAATTGAATGTAAACTGTGAACTAAAGACTATGGCTAAAGCTCTGGCTTCGCTGAAATCAGTGGCAAAAGTGTTGATTTCATAGGGGTCAGTTGTCCCCCATTAGATCTACTTGAATGGGTAAGTTTACAAGACTGGGCCTGCAAAGTCACACGTTTTTGTATGTTAAATGTAGTACTTTCACAAGTCTAAAAATATATCCCATAGCCCTTTTGGTGCAACAGTTTCACCAGCCCCTGTTTAAGCCATGAAGTGAACTCATGTTTTGGAATTAATTAGTAAAACAAATACAACAGTATGGAAAG
This sequence comes from Coracias cyanogaster, assembly GCA_033124195.1. Classification (NCBI taxonomy): domain Eukaryota; kingdom Metazoa; phylum Chordata; class Aves; order Coraciiformes; family Coraciidae; genus Coracias; species Coracias cyanogaster. Next base: position 42,153 of record JAVSBS010028696.1, read on the forward strand.
AGTTGTGTGAAAAATACAGAAAGCAGGAGCCAACTGGAAGGACCAAGAGCAGTGGGGGAGCTGCAGCCTCTGTAAGTAGCTTGGGTCAGCCTGCACACCCAAAACTTCACCCCAGCCCCAGTCTTGGGATGTTTGCTGACTGCATAACTCCATTTAATAACTTTGGCTTGGGAACACTCGCAGAAGGCTTAATTTGCATCACAACAAGCACAGGTCACTCGTTTCATATCTGAAGTATAAGTTGAGGGCATTGAAGCAAGGATCAGTGGCACAAGTAGCCAGTGAGGAGCTGGAAGTCTCACAGGAGTCAGCTGGTTCTGAACGAAGAGTGCAAATAATGGTTAGTATATAAGGAGAGTTGAAAATAAGTGACTTTTCCTCCTCAAAGACTTTTATAAAATAGTCTAAGTGCCATCATTAGTTGCTTCTGCAGCTATCTGAGATTCATCTGATAGCTCAATCATATTCTGTTTCCATTTTTTTGTTTCATTCTCTCTCAGTCTTTGGAGGAGGTCTAGCCAATCCTACTATTGCTCCTTAGCACTCACTACTCCTAGGTCCGAATAAGGATGCGTTCTTGTATCTAGCAGTTGCATGCTCCAGTCACCAAGTGTCAATCTACTAAGCCAATGATCTTGTAAATTGGAGCAGAAATACTAAGAGCTGGGAATGGCTTCAAGGACAGCCTTTATGGCAAAGATGTACTTGAAGAGTCTTCCACTGCTCATAAAGCATCATTTCTGAAAAGTTTTTAGGAAAAGAGAACAGTAATGAGCTCCAAGAGTCACACAGTTAATTTTAGGGTTTTGCTTGTTAGTGTTGCCATGAACTTCAAGGTCTTCCTTTAACTTGATTTAAGTCTCCTTTTGTTTTCTCTTAGTTGAAAGCAATGAGTTTGATTCATTATTCAGCTGTTCTGACAGTACTCTGGCATTGCTTTTTGTTTTTTGAAGAAAAAATTCCAACAGATTGTTGAAGCCAGCAGCCACAGAAATCATCTGGATAGAGAAGGCTGTATGGGATGGCCAATTCTAGCAGGAAAAACTGAATAAATTGGGACTGCTTAATCCATTGGAAACAAAGGTCCTACAAAAGGGGAAAAAATAAACTGCTTTCTCTGAGCCCTGGCAGAAGTTTAGCAAATTCCATGGTTTAAGGAGTGAACTTAAATTACCACAAGGAAGATACAGGTTAGACACCATGAAAAGCTTCTGTTGCAGATACAGAGCCACAAGAACATCTTGTCTTAGAAGGTGGCGGATCTCCATTGTGAGAGGCTTTTTAAGAACAGATTAAACAAATATTTCTCTTGGAAGGTATAAGTAAAGGTTATCCTGACTTTGAGGCTGAAGGACAGATAAGATGACTTCTTGATGTACCTTCCAACCCAAGTTTCCAATACTTTTTTTTGAGTTTTAAATATACTCTCTACATAAAAGAATTTAACTAAATGATATGGGAGGAAGATGGGAAGCAAAAAAATCTCAACCTGAAGAGCTGGACAGTGATGAGGCATTACTCTGTTGCTTTGGGATAACTCATAGGAAGTGGGGAGAAGAGGTTTTCAAAATGAGATCAAAGGTGGGCTCATGAGCTCATCATGGGAGAAGCATACCCTTCTACTTAGTACTCCTCTCTCACACACTGGTCTTTATTACTAGAAAGAGTTAAGCACGTTTGAGATGTGGGTACAGTTGTCCATATGGATTCTCTCTTGAGATGATAAGTGGCAGCGCCAAATTTTTCTGAGCTGCAGATGTGCAATATATTTGTAACAAACTGCAGCTCGTATCCAAAATTATAATTTATCACATTTTGTGGCAAACTGAAAAATGGGACCTACATGAGGGAAATTGACTTGATAGAGTATTTTTTCCTCTGCAAATTGGGTCAGTTACTGGGTTTGGATGCCTCTCGACAGAAAGCACAGAAAATTCAGTATTTTTTCATTTTTTTTAGAAATAAAAAATATCTTTTTCTTGAGTATGAAGCAGACTTTAGAGCATGTAAAAATCATGAAAAACAAAATGCAGACAGTCTGACAGTATGGAAACAGTATTTTGAGCTTCACAGTTCTCGTTGGAGCTGTGCTGAACCTTATAATCTGTCTCATTGAAAACAAAGTAGCTGAGAATGGGGTGATAGTTGGTTTTAGTTTGGGGAAGCCATACGCACAATTGATTTCACATGGAGTCAATTATTGCTTAGATTTGACTCCATTCCTTTTGACTTGACACTAATTCAGCATAAAGCTAAACTGCACCAAGTATAGTATACTTAGTATACCTTTGTTCACACACAGATAATTCATGTGCTCAGCTACATGCTCTGCAAGTAGCCTTGTGGATGCAGATGGTATTTTAAAAGCTGCTAAAAAGTGCTGCAGCTACAGCAGCAAACAATAAATTAAACTGCCCTCTCCTTCCCCAGTTCCCATGTGTTTCACAACACTCAACTGGCTATGACTTAGCCTCAGAGAACTCTGTGCTGTACGGAGAGAGATGTGTTTGATGACTTCAGGCCTCTGCATCAACTAAGCTGCTGTGTACATTTTTGCAGGGTGGAGGGAGGCTTAAACCTGTGAATCACCAGTGAGAATATACAATATAAGGGAAAAAAAGTGATTCTCAGTGGTGTTTGGACTGTCACTGACTTTTACAGCATTATAGCAGTTTATGTTACTATATTTCCTATTTAGAGAAGTGGTTTCCAAACTCGTTTGATTTGAGAGGTCTTACAGACTCTCCAGTAGAAATGTGGAACCATTCCATCTTTTTACCAGGTATAGATTGCCTAATAGCATGTATGAACTTGCTTGGAAGTACTCCTTGGTTTCCCAAATGGTCTACAGTCCATGTAACTGAAAACGCTGTTTTGAAATCCTGAGTATGGCTGAGGTTTCATTGAGATGTGCAGTGTTGATCTTCTGTTAATCCTTGGACAGCTTAACTGAAATAAACCACACTGGAAATTAAAAAAAAAAAAAAAAAAGCAAAGCAAAAGGCTGGTGTGCAGTATTCCCCCACTGGATGCATGCTTTGCATCAGTTCCAGTTCCCCTGTCACTTTGGTGATGTGCCACTGGTGTGAAGAAATTGGCTGGACATCTTTGTTGGCTTTATCCATCATTGACAAATGGTTGTTTTTCACAGATAAGTGAACTAATAGACATGGAAAAGCAATTATTTGGTATTTAATCTCTGTGAATATTTCCAAAGGCTGAGACAATCTAGAGGCAAAAATACTGGAGTGGTGCTCAGGAGTTGGGCTGCTGCAGACTGTTCCTTAATGCTTACAACAACCTTAGTCTGCCCAGTTTGTATTGAAAAGATATGGAAATGCCTGCTCATTTATCCATTTTTCTCCTTAGGCATCTTCACTGATACAGGATATATTTCCTTCATTCCCTCCTCATGGTCCTTCATGAGATCAGTTCATGTACAGGGAGATTGTTCAAGCATGGAGCTTCTGCAAAGGCTCTGACTAGTTTTGTCCGGTCTCTAGTTGCTATTGAAATTCATATTAATGAAAAGGAACATGCCTTATCTCCTATGACTACATAGAGAATTATGTATTTTGGGAAGTTAGTTATTAAACTACCTTTTATTAATTACAGTAGGCACCCTTGTGTTTCTAATGGAGTGATTTCTATTTAAATACACTATGTCATGTGCCATATGCTGCTCTAGACTCTTTGAATTGTCAAGCATTTAATTCTGAGCCACAAAATGATGGGGTGAGCACACAGATGGGCTGTCACATAAAGAAATCTGATGGCATGTGATAACGCTCAGGCTTTTTTTTTTTTTGTTTTCCCATAAAGCTTATAATATACAAGCAGTGATCATGGCTTGGCAAACAAAAATGAGCTGACAGTCAAACTTCAGAGTGTTCTCTGGAGTTCCTCAAGCATTTCAGTTCCACTGTGCAGATTCACTCTGCCTTTAACTGGACCATGTCCTTTCAGAACACGTGGTGTCAATCATTTTGTTGTGCGACAAACTCTGGGAGGAATGACACAGAGACTCACCAAAGTTAGTCTTGAATGGTCTAGTTCTGTGGTAGCAATTGAGGCAGATCGAGGCCATTTTGAAGAGGCAACATATTTCCATAGAAATAACTTCCTTTTAAGGTAGAGCATACAGGTTTACACTTGGGAGCAAGATAATTTTTCCTTTAATCTTCTCTTCTTCCCTAACGTTCAGGTCATTTCCTACAAAGGAAGGCAGAATTCATGTCAGGTATTGAGACATTTGCATCTTAAGGGCAGAATGAAGGCAGAAGGATAAAAGATAAGGGAGAAACTAAAGTGTAGGTCACTTTGGGCCAGATTCAGTTACAGATTCATACACTTTTAAAAGGTGTTTACAATACATATATTTTCCCTTGAGGTAGGTTTCGAGGCTCATATTAAGATCAATAGATATCTAGGGTGAAACTCATTAGCCTAAATCTAAATGCTTTGAACTGCTAGAGATACCCTAAGGTCTGCTTCATCTGTCAGAATACTCCCATCTGCAGCCTCTACTGCCCCATGCCTGCAGTCAGGGTGAAAGCAAGGGCTGTGACTCTCCCATGACCCAATACTTTGCTGTGCTGGATGCTCTCAGGCATTTATAATGCCGTTTTTAGGCTTCCTCTGTCACCGGCCCTGCTTTCCAGGAGCTCTGGGAAGCAGCAGCAGGCAGGTGGTAGCTCTTCGCTGTGGTTGTTTGCTGAGGTTCAGAGCCAAGCAGCTGCCAGGTGGTGAGTGCTTATGGTATGGAGTAACCCAAAAAGTCTCATTTGAAGGATAAGGCTTGACAGTCAGGAGGAGGGGAGCTAAGCAAAGCCAAATGCATTGAATGAAAACCTGGAGATTAGAATGAGCAGGGAAAGGGTGGTGGGGTGTTGCCTTTGGCTGAAAACCTAGGACTACCATTTCCATCACAGTCCCAATGAGGCAGTGTTACTGGAGGTAGGACCTGCAAAGCTAACGGTTGTAGCATTTTATGCTCTCTTTTTGTATTCTTACATTTGGTTTGTCTGTGTCTGGAGTCCCTCTAACATCCTGCTATAGCAAAGTCTGTGGCAGAAACACCTTGACCTTGAGTGAAGCCCTGAACTGACTTGCTATCTCCCATACCCCAACCTTCATGAGGAAGAATGTGGGCAAATCTGGAGCAGCATAGCATAATTTCTGTGTGACCCTGGTGACCCCTGCCTGGACACTTGAACAAGGGAGTCCCTTATTGCATTCATTCACATTTTAGGCAATTGTACCCACTCTCAAATGATGCCTTTCAGTTCAGGCTCCGTAAGGATCCAGATAAATGCACCACATTCCGTAATGACTAACTCATCAGAGAGTGGTTTCCCAAAGTGTTGATCTCATGATTAAGCCTTTTAAAACCCAGGTGCGTGCCTGGGTTTCTAAGGGACAGGTAGTACAGCAATGGAAGGTACTGGTGTGATAACATTTCTCTATGGAAGAACACCAGCGAAACCAAAGAACGGATCAGTGATGTCAAGAAAAGCAGTAGGAATGTGACCTTAAAGAAGGGATGCTTCCGGGTGAAGAGCTGGAAGCTGCCAGTGTAAAGACATCATCCCTCACAAACCAAATTCAGGCTGGAGTCCTGTGGACATGGGAGTCAAGCTGACTGCAGTCTGCATGGCTCTGCTCCCCCAACTCCTTTCTTTGCTCTGGACCTTTGCCCAGGCTCTGAATTTTGTGTGATCCTGCTCTGACCCACTTCTATCACTCTGCAGCTGCTGCTTAGTTGCAGTTCCTGCTGAGTTTCTTCAACAGGGACTTCAGAAGCTATGTCTGCCGAAGTATTTCACATCACGGTTTTTAACCAATTCTTCTTTAACCCCATTGTTTGTTGGCTAAGGTATGTCTGAAGGCAGCAGGCAACTTGGTGTGCCAGCTCAATTTTACTTTCATGCTGCAGATTCACTTTTATAGCAGGTAAATGCTTTAAAACCATTACAGTGAGGAGAGTTTTAAGAACTGGAGAGTCCAAGTCTGTGCTGCTTCTAAAAATTGGTTTTGTTTTGCTTGTAGAGATTGCTGTACCTTCAAGTGACAGATGGGAATGTGAAAACTTCTATCATCCTTGAAGATTCAGACGGGCTAATAGAGAAAAAATGTGAAAAGAAAAATCGTCATTAAAATGGTCTTGAAAGGGATGACTTCCAAATTATTCTCTGTCAGCTTCTCCAGATGGCCTGAATATCTGTCAGATGAGCAGTATTCATTAGAAATGCCTAGAAAAAATAAATGGCAAGGCTTCTTTTTGGTCAGGTCTGAAAATTAAAGGGGAAAAAGTAGAAGATGAGGGAAAGAAAGAAGGAAGCATTTTGAAGAAGATTTTTCTCACTAACAAAGTGATTGTACAAAAGGCAGTATTCAGTTCTGCTTTTATTTTTTCTCTGCGGTACATATATCGAGCCTGACCCATTCCTTTCATTTTTCTAAGTGGAAATACAGATTGAATTTTCACAGTGACACTGGGCTTCTTCCTGCTTGATAGACTTCCCAGCTCAGCAGTGCAGACTCCTTCTAACTGCTGGCCAAGGAGGCCCTTTATAGTGGCCAGGCAGTCCCTTTCATTGCATTCATGGGGTGTAACTGTGACTGGAGCTGAGGATGTACAAAAAAGGAATACAATTTCCAGTGCCCATAATCAAGGAAAGTCACCATTGGTTTACATGTTTGAAATACATTTTCTAGCAGTGAGACTCTGAGGCCTAATCCCATGTCTCTCATTTACTGACATCACTACCTCTCTTTATTGATCACACTTATGGTTTTGCCCATTGGATTTATCTGAATCATGTGCTTACGTTTACCCCCATGTGCAAGGGAGAGGGAAGGACACTGAAGAAGATTTGGCTTTAACAGGCTTTTGAGGGTGCAATGATCAAATGGGCTGACAACAAAACAAGAATGAGCTGTATAGCAATAAGGGACATACTGTGACCTCAACACGAGAGAAAGTGCTGAGTCTGTAAAACAAGATTTGCTAGCTAAGAACTGTCAGGGCAGTTACAGATAATTAATTTATGGTGTGATGTCTACATGGGTTCTTTAAGGCACATCAGATCTTTGAGTGGAGGCTCCTGTTAAAGCCACAGCAGCACTCTGAGGACTGACCACCACAGTGATTTGCAAGCTTCCTTTTTTGTGCATTGACATTTGCCAATCAGTCTTGGTCTTTCTGAGTGCAGTCATTTTGCCCATGGAAAAATCTGGTTAATGTCTCTTGGTTTATTAATCCTTCTGTATTTATTGTTTGAGACTTGCCTATATCTGAGCTATTACTGGAGATATTCATAGTGGTTAATATTTTACCTCTTAGAGTAAGCTGATTGCTACATGCCACAAATCATTTCTTTATCACTTCAAAGATGAAACACTGGTCTGTGCCAAGCCATTAATGTAATTACTGTCCCATCTCCACCACATCCACCATATGCAGAACCTGTTATATGCAATTATTTTCAATCACAAACTCCACTCCAGACAGACAAGATCATCTTTCAAGTGCTAAGTGTTACAGAAATGTGATCGTGCATTATACTCACAGCAAGAGTGACAGGGAGGGCAGTGTGGGAGGGACAAGGGTTACTCTGGGTAGTTTACTATTGAGGCATTGACTCTCTAACCCTCTGGGTTGTAGTTTTGCAACTTGTAGGTCTGGGCAGCTCCTCACTTATCATGTAGGCTGGTTTTAGCTCACTTTTTGAAGGTATCCAGCTCTCTACATGGACTATGTGAGGAGTCTAGTGGCTAAATGGGACCCTGTTAAATATTGAAGCCAAGCACTTAATTCCAGCTTTTCACTGCGGAAGTTGGCTGCGTTAAATCAGCCCTGAGGCTCTCTGCCACCAGTCACAGCACTTGCAATAGCAGTGTTTCACAGATCAGGGCAAGGAGCCTGTTTCATTCCCAAATGGAGGACTGCTCCAGAAGAGCTGGTCTTTGATCATGCCAGCATCTCCACTGGTGCATGGCATGTCATTGGCAACAGCAGCCAAGTGCCACCAGTGCCTCCGCTGCAGACTGGCCCTGTCCCACTGGCTGGCTCCCTCGCATCTTGAAGCTGAAGCCCCTTTGTGAAGGTGCCATTTATGGACCTGCACATTTCCTTCCCGTTTGTGAACCTGCACATTTCCTTGCCCTTTCTTTTTCTTTTAATGACTGTAGCGGATAATGGAAGATGACAGATGATGGTAATTACAGCATCGTGGTTTGGTTTTTTTTTTTGTACTTCTTAAGAAATGTTATAGGCAGCCTAAGCATTTTAAGCAACTGTAAAGATGGGTGTGGTGTCCTGGGTAGCATAGCTGTCTGAATGCACTAACTATAGGGCAGGCCAGGATGTGACTCTTAAGCTAAGCCAGTAACTGCTCTCTACTGAAGCTGCAAAATTAGCTTAAGGATTTCCCTTGGGTTTGCAGCCCTGGATTTACCTTACGTCGTTAAATGGAGGTTGCAGCTGTTCAGCAGGATCTACGTTCTCCATGATTAAACATATTGGCTGTGAGCATGTATGATTTATTAACAATAATAGTATAAGTCTTTTTGCATTTGCTGGGTCTGAGCCACACATTTACTTGCTTTCAAATGGGTGGATTGATTAGAACAGTTAGAAAGGGCTGAGGAGCTTTTGTCCAAGTCCTATTAACACCATGGACTTTGAGACACACTCCACAATTTTAGTGCATAAAATGACAGATCTGGAATGTCACTTCCCAACTTCACTGCCCATGCAGACTGAGGCAGTATCAGCCCTGTTGAAGTCATGCGGAATCCTTCTGAAAGCCTTACAATGAAGGTAAATCCCTGACTTTGGCCTGCACCCTGCTTGCAGGAAGTACTGGGGAACAAACAGCAGTTCTCAATAGACCTAAATTGACAACAGGCGCATACACACCACTACAGGGAAATGTTTGAAGGTGAATCAAAAGCAGCTGAAACCTAGTGATATCAAATGACATGTCAAAACAACAGCTTTAAGACTCGTAGCCAGTTGGTACCTGTGACAAAATGGGTTATAAATCACTTTATAGGCATAAGCCTTTTTGCCAGACACGTATGTAGCCCCGTGCTCCCAGCAGCACCTTTGGTCTTTGTCAGGTTTTGTGTTCACTAAATGAAGCATGTGAACTTGCTTGTGGCTTTATACCTTGTCCTTCACATGTAAACAAGCTGCCACTCTTGCTTTGGGGCCATGTGGTGGCACGGGGGTTAGATGGCAGTTTCCTGTTTGATCTTACCATCACAGTCAGTGCAGGCTGCAAGCAAGAGAGAAGCTGTAGGGCTCGATGTCTGTCACTGCATAAATGAAATTCAGCACTGCTAAAGCCCATACCCAACTGGAGAGCCAGCTGTCACTGGGGTAGGGAGGTCTTCTGACATAGCACAGTAGTAGTCCCTTATTTGGTTTATTTATTTCTAGGAGGCACCACTAATGGTGAGGCTCAGCAGTGGATACTGTGAGCTGGTTGTTAGACAGTGTGGACTGGCTTTCAGGGCAAGCATCCATGTGTGAGTGAGGCGGTGCTCCTTTGGAGCAATTTAACGTTACAGTCTATTGTATTGCTAATGAATTTTTGACTAAGCACCAGAATTTATTTTCACTGAAACTGGGCTTTGGACTTACAAAAATGGGGCTGGACTTACATGGGGCTGAAGAGGTTTGGCTAAGGAAGGAGGTACATTGCCAAAGCTTGTGGCCAGTGTATCATCGGGGCAGAAAGAGTGAACAGGTACCCACGTTTGGAAGAGGATGAGCTGTGTTTAGAGGATGGCAATGGAAAGTGCTGTGAGCAATACTCGTGGGAAAGAACCCGAACAACAACCTGTTACTGCAACAAAACCGAAAGAGAGCTGAAAACAAACAGTTCTCTCTGAATGCAATGGGCTCTAGACACTCTTGCCACCTGAGGAGAGTAATTGGCAAGTGCTGACTAAGAGCTTGTTCTGGGTTTGGAGGGACAGCATTGTTATGCTAATAGTCTTTTTACTTGCCTGCAGTGCTGCTGTTGTGCTCTCCTGGAAGAATTGGACAGGAGGCTTTCCCAGGCCCTATTTGTGAGGAAGGGCTGGCTGCCGTTTCATCTGGTCTAATGCAGGTGGCTGCAAGCCTGCCTTCCCACCTACCCCCTGCACACCTGCCCTCGCAATAGAGCCCTTTGAGCATTTGTGAGGTCTCCCAGAGAGTCTGTTCAAGGACAGAAGTTGATTCAAACCAGCCCAGCTAGAGTGGTTCACTTTTGGCCAGAGCAGCTTCTGAGCTGTGGACTGCCTGGGCTGGCAGCAGGCAGATCATGGGCCAGTGTGGGAAGGGGTCAGAACCACAGCAAAACTGGCTGGGGCTGCCACAGTCCACTGGTCTGTGATGCTATCATTGACATGGAGGTGTTCTTCCTCCTTTCCCCAGCCACTCTCATCAGCAGTGGTGATGTTCCTCCTTGCCCTATTGGGTCCTGCCCATTCCTAGCACATCGGCTGTGCTGTCAGCACTTCACAATGCCCTTCTTGCTTTAAAGATTCAAGTGAGAATCAGATGGTTTTTTTCAGAGTCTTAAGCTGTCTTTAACAAATGTAGACCTAGTTCTGGTCTAAGTTCTCTCATCTGAGAAACATTCTTTCTGAGAATCTAATTAGAAGTGACTCTCATTTACATGGATTCTACCATCCCCATTGGCTCTGCAGCCCTGGGGATAAAAATCAGATGGTACCACAAAAGCCATTAGCAAGGACATTAGAAGCAACCATATTCAGGTCAGACAAAGTTCTGAAAATACCTAACATTCATGTGTCCTTAATTGCTTTTTTTCTGTTACAGCTGTTGGGTGAATGCACCATCTGAGAGGGGGCTGCCTTAGGGATTTCTTTTCCATTATGTGATGTAGATATGGAGAGAGGAGGAGGCAATGATTGCAAGGAAAGGAAGAAGTAGACTTGAACAGCAAGAAGAAATTTGAACTTAGTGGAAGAAGATCTAAGGAGCAAATACTGGGCCTAAACAGGGGCAAATGTGCTTGGAGGAGCAGCAAAGGAGTCGCTAAGCTCCTTTGCTAACATGTTAAGAGCATGAAACATCTTTTGGAGAAAGATGAGATAACACTTTTTTACTTCTGTACCTTATTCAGGTGTGTCTTTGAGCAAGTCAAGAACATAATAAGGTGACTTACATATCCTACAGAAGCATCAGAAATAATAGAAGCTTAGGCAACTTCAGGATGGAGACAGCAGAAATGTACAACTAGCTCCAGGGGTTGTGTCAGAATTACTCTCAGGACTCCTGTTAGACTGGTGGGGTGTCCACAGTGCCTCTGTCACCACATCCAGGGCTTTTCTCACGCTAGCAGCACAGCAGCAGAAGTGCTTTTCCAGGCAGCACACTGTCCTTATTCTCATTGTCAAGAGAGGAAGAACAAGGTGGTGTGAGGTCAAGGGTGAAAGGTAGACAGTGACAGCTGTAGGGCTTGAAACCTTGTTCCAGTCCTGTGTCTTTACCTAACAGGTAAAAGGCACTATTGTAAATCCACAGGGCAAACTTTTTGAGGACTTGCTTGCCTTTACAGCCTGTGAAGTGCCAGGCGCACCCAGCCCATTATCTACATAGCGATTCGTTTCCAATCTTATAAATAAGGTCTGACACAAAGGAGGTAACATTTTAATGCTGTAACATGCATTGAAATGTTCTCTCTGGGCTGTCTGTGTAAGAAGCTTTGCCAGCTACACCCACTTTTTGGCAGCTGCTGCAGTGACAGCTGAGAATGCAATATGACAAAAATGCCACTTCTGCAAAATAAATGTGGCCCTTTGGGTGTTTCCCAGCAAGATCTTGTGAAGGGAATGGCTTAACCAAAACACATCTGTTTGGGGCAGCATGAGGGCTGGAGAGAGCAGGGGATGTTGTTAATGTTAAGCCAAGCATGATAATAGTTAAATTGCTGAAGACCTTAGTTGTTTTAGCGGAAATGATTTGAGAAAACTTTGTGGAGTGTGTACCTGTGGTGTGAATTGATCAGGTAACATGAAACCATTCTTCCCTGGTTTTTGAAAGGGTGAAAAACAAAGGGAAATGACAACAGATTAGCACAACTGTCAGTTTACCCTTCCTGCTAGAACCTTGATAGGCCCTGGTTGATTGTTGTTTTAATTAATCAAAAGCAATCAGCTTGTAAATGCTGTGATTAACACAGCTTCTAGATAACCCCATGTTGAGTTTTCCAAACAGCTTATGTAGCATTTCTGCAGAGTAGAAAGGGAGCCTAAAAGCTCTCAGGCAGAAGCTCCAGAAGCTGAGGATGGCTTCTGGTGCTGAACCACCAAGGCTGCCTCCAGCCCACAGGCCAGCTGTAAAACAGTGTAGCAGAATGCAATAGTAGAAGCCCAAATGATTTTCTACTGTTTTTAGGAGGAGATATTTTTTTCTCTGAGATTCCCAAATGGCAGTTTGACACTCTGGTTCCAAAGTGGCAGCCTGTGTTTAAGCTAATAGCAGTTGCTTGTATAAACTTCCATGTTCTTTTCTCTCCATAGGTTTGTTGATCGGCTCTGGTTGTGCCCTCTATCCTCTTGGCTGGGACAGTGAAGAAGTCAGACAAACCTGTGGTAACCTTTCCAACCAGTTTGAACTGGGTGAGTCATCATCAGAGGATCTCAGCCACATTAGACTTCTCTATATGTTATCCATAAATATTTTCAAGAATAACATTATAAATGAAAATGAAGGAATGTATGTGCATATATATTTAAGACATCAGACAGTCATGCAATACAAGAGCTAACACTCCTGGAGATCTTGACAGGGTAGGCAGAGGCATCACAGTACAGGTCAAGGTAGTTCACAATGAGTGCAGTTAGGTGTCTTTGAAGTCTGGCATGTTTATGGCCTTCTAACCCAAGCCTAAAAGAGTATAGTTTTGGTTACTCACATCCTTGGGAAGCTGGTAAAGAACACTCGTGTCAGTCTTCTCCCAGGCAAGCCATTGCTCTTACTGTTCATGACTGCGCTGAGCACTGAATGAGAGCCAGGGATGTGGCCAAGGCAGGCTCATTTCCCTGCAGTATGGGGTGAGCTGCCTGTAGAGAGGGGTCTGGAAAAAAAGGGCCCAGCAGCAACTTAAGGATTAAGCAATGTGGATGATCTGGATCTGATGTTTGAATGCACATCCAGGTCCTTGTTTAGCTAGAAGGATTGATGCAGCTGCTAATACCCTGCTCTGTAAGTGCTCTCTGAGCCTCTGTCACTTGAAGAGGGGGATCTGCAATCCTCCTGACCGAGCAGGAGAGACTGAGCACCCCAACTCTCTGCTGGCTGGAGAGCTCCCAGTCCCAAGCACAGACACACAGATCCCAATTTCCAGTCCCTGTGAGCTAAACCTTACGGTTAGTGTTAGAAACCCTTTCTATAGCTGTGTGTGCAGGGCTTGTGGTAGGCTGGCAGTAATCTTCAGCGCAAAGAGCAGCAGACAAAGATGGTCTCCTAGGGCTAAACACAAACCTGCTGCATTATCTTTTAATTTTACACTACTATTTCAGTTAGGCTTCAGGAGCAAGGAGTTTTGTTTCCATCTTAGAGATTTTTCTTGTGAAGATATGCAAAAGAATTGAGGTTGCAAGGTAAAAAAATATTGTTTTGGAGAGATGCTCCAGGTCATCCTCCTTTACACCATTCCTGTGGTGTTTTGGAGTGCATTTGGTCTGGCATGGGACCAGGAATTCTCATTACCAACATCAGCACCTATCTTTACCACTGCCACTGATGTTATCAACAGCCACTAATGATGTTGCCCAAGGGATGTGTAACATGCTCTAGAAGCTTTACCTTGCTATTCTCAGCATGAATATCCTTCCATGCTATTAAGTTTTCTTTTCAGTGAAATTTAAAAAGTTCCTACAATAATTCTGGTCATCTAATGGTTGATAGAGATGAATGTGAAGGAGAGATAGCAATGAGAACAGGAATGTATGGTTAACTAGCAGAAAAAATGTCCCAGAAGTAAGATTCCCAGCTCCTTGGAAAGGTGTCTCAAAGGATGTAGCAGAAAGACTAGGCAAAACACTGCAATAACTGTTGCAGGGAACAGTCAGGTTCATTGCTGCCTGTGGTCAGTCCTGTGCAGAAGCCTGAAGTAGTTCCTAGCCAGACCATTTAGCAGCACACTCTCATTTGAAAGGCTGGCTAGCCCCTCAGTAGTATTCGCTGCTCTTCCATGCAAGCACTTGAGAAGCTCTGCTTCTGTGATTCCTGCTTGTGTCTCCTGGCAGCCCTCATGCTGGCTTCAGTTTTTGCTCTCTCCAGAGTGCAGAAAAGTGTTACCTTTCCAGGTCATTCCTCTGCAAGCTCACAAGAAGCTGTGTCACACCAGTCTGGGCTCCTTGAAGATAGTATATAGGCTGTTACAAACTGAGCGTAAACATGGTCATGCCCACAGTCAGAGCAGAGTCTCCAAGACCCCCTTCACCATCTCAGTCTTGACTCGTGAGTCAGATATTTGCATAAATTGAGTGACTCTGCCATTAAAGTCAATGAAGAAACCCATGTGAAAAATTTCAGCTGACAGCTTTCCTTTCAGGTACATGAGGACCATGAAATGTATTACATTGACTGCGAAGGCGTGTACTCTTATTGTATTTTGTGGACCTGGAGCATGCAGGGCATGTGTTACGCATGCCTAGACTTGATGAGAGTGCTGGTCTTTGTGATCAGCTGCAATTGTATGTTAACACATTAATTAACAAATTATAATGAGAGCTTAAATTTGCTGTAGTGATTTCCACCAGGCAGCTCTGCCATTAAACATCTTTTTTTCCACATACTTTGGCAGTGAATTTAAGTGCTTGGCTAGGATATTTTTATTTAATGTCAGTGCCTGGTTGACGCTGTGTTAGTGAAATCATCTGTAAAGAACAGGTACTGTCCGAGGGACTTTTAATAACTGCACTGTTCATCATCTTTCATAAATACCTCTTGACTGGTGATAACCCAAACCCTCTAGTCTTTTCTGAGTCATTAGAGACTGGCTTACTCATTATAGCCTACAGGCCAAAAATGATGTTACAAAGACTTAATCACACTGAGTCTCAAGACAAATTTAAGTAATTATTGCTTTCATTTGAATATTTAATTTGATTAAGCTGCAATGATACGCTTTCTGTTCCTGAGTCTGTGAAATGAGTTGTCTCAAGAACCACACATGTACGTGCTGCATTCAAACTCTGCCCTCAGAAAAGCTGAGCTGCCACACGAGGCCTGCACTGGTTTGCTCATGGGATAAATGGTGGTGGTGGGAGTGCTGGTCCTGCACTTCTTGCTGCTGTGGGTGGTAGTGAGAATGACAGCAAGAGCCTAATCCAGAACATGTGGTTACTCTCAAAGGAGAAGGTATTCAGCGGGGTGCTGATCAGCAGGTAGTGTTCAGCCTCCTCTTTCAGAGGAAGAGCAGAGCAACTGCTGCAGCTTGGGCCACAAGGAACATGTGTGTGCAGTTAGGAAAGGAGGGTCAAATCACACCAGCTTTGACTACAGAGCCAGCAGAGGTGGAGGTTCAGCACTGAGATTCATTCTGGATTTATAAAATGGGAGGGGAAAAAATGATTGAGGCTGGAGGTAGGAAAGATAGCCAGGAGCTGCAATCTACATTGTAGGAGGATGAGAGGGACAAGAGGCAGGTGCAGAGGAAGGACTGCAAGAACACACTTGAGAAGCAGCTGAATTGTGCACTGTGGAATATAATGCTAACAAGAAATAATCCAGAATTAGCTATTAAATGAAAATTTTTGCTTTACCAAAACAAGACAAACCCTCAATCCCTGTAACCTGCTTATAACTAGATAGAATAAATAAATCAATGCTAAGAACCCATAAAAAAGACTAATCCTTAGTGGGTGTGCTAGATTAGAAGTGCTTCTCCATGTCTTGAGGCACTCTGAAAAGGCATTAGACTAATAGGCACTCCAAATAGTGCTGAGATAGCCCATATCGAGAAGAGGAGACCCCCCTCCCTCTGCCCCCGCCAAATACACACATTACTGTGTACATTCCAAAGCAATATTTTAAAAGGCTTCAGGAAAAATAACCATGCCTTTAATTTACATATAAGTGGATTTGGATATTCTTTTTTAGAAAACCTGAGCTGACATTGTGAAATGCCCAGCAGTTTGCTACTTTCTTTAAAATTGGATGTTACTTAGTTTTTAGTAAGTGAACTATGTCCAAATGCTTTACTTAAACATTTATGTATTTAATTGGGCTAATTTTTTTAAACCAAATGAAAGTGGTTGTACACTCCATCTCTACAAAGAGGAGTCATTTGTCAACTGAAGATAGTCTGCCAAGGACAACCCCATTTGTTGATTAAATTCTATTCAATACATGAGTTGTTTTGCTAATGAGGATGAGGAGTAACCTCCAGAAATAGAGACAGAAAGATTGGTGCACCTGGGGAGGGGCCTGCTCTCTGCTCTTTTCTAGTAGTCTGGTTTTGCCATCATGAAAAAAAGCAGTGATAGATTACGGCTTTGACAAATGACCTCTGGCAAATCTTGTTGGGGGTTTAAGGCCACGATACGTCTCTGTCATGTTCCTCTGTTTGTGGTCACCAGCTCCCTAGCAGTCAGCAGGACCTGTCTTGGGGCCCCACTCCAAATTGCAGCATCCCATCTCAGATCACAGGTGGAGCAAAGTTCCCACTGAAACACCAGACTATGAACAGAAGCAGTCTTCTGCTGCTGTTTTTAGGGTGGTAACTCTTAGAAGTAGGGCAATATAAGTAAATGGGGGCAAGGGTAAGGAGATGTTTGTGTTTTAAACTAGCACAGTTGTTTGCTCAGTGACCAAGTCAAAGTCCTTACTTAGTATAATCTGGCCATAGGCTAATACCTGAGGTGAAGACTGGAGTTATAAACTATCAGTGCTTGAAGGGACTGCCTTTCACTTTCAACAAATGTCTGAGGATGGATCAAAATCATCTTAATCTCTTGTCACCACTCAAGCTGTTATTGTTATGCTGCATTGCTTGTACTATGGAGTTGCCTGTGGGCCTATTCAGGACGGCACTGATGTGGCATAGCAGTTCAAAGCTGCTGACTGAAGGGTGTGAAAGTGAGTCAGATGTACACAATCCCCTGGTCCGCAAAAGGAATTAGCAGGTTATTTCCCAAAAGCAAGCATCTTTATAGCATATCATATAGCGCGCATCCAGGTTTGCTGAGCTAGAGGCACTAATGCCATTTTGTTTTCATTTCTAAATGGACTACACAAGAGTAACAGCTGAAAAATGTGGGGTTTAGCGGGAAATACATTAAAGTGCGGGTTTCTGCATTAAGGTGAGAGTATGCGTTGAAATGAAGACTGCACCAGACGTTTGCATAAACTTCCACATTTTGCAAAACTTAACTTGTATGAGGAAATCTTCTGAATTTACATGCCTTTTTTAAAGGGCAATGTGAGTATATATGTGTGACCACATTAGCACTGGTTTTGGATGTCTGAAATCAATATAAGACTTCATTTTAGGCCACTGATTTCCCTAGATGTGCATGTGGAGACTGCTCTGTTGTTGCATGCTCATTTCTGTTGTGATGGGTGCAGAGGCAGCTAAATCTGACAGAAGGTCCCAAAGAATATAGGGCATGCTCAGTTTAACTCTCAAAATTGAATCCCTGTAGGCATCTGGTGAGACAGCACTACAAGACCAACACCTAAGAGCCTGAACAGCAAAATGGTTATCTAAAGATTCATTATCTAAACATAGAAGACTCATGCCCTAGGAAACTTCATCAGGCCTCCAGCTGCCACTTCCCTTCCACCAGATGTATGAAATGATATTATGTACTCACCTTATTAACCTGAAAGAATTAAGACACTAAATTTAAGACCAACACCAGTTTTTAAGTTGAACTACTTGAAAAAAAAAATATCTTCCTTTGAGGAAATATTGTGTGTTTGGGCAGTCAGGACTCAGCATGAATGATCAACGCTCCCGAATTTTTTATGTCCTACCTCTTTTTGTGAGAGATTACTTTTTATGTTGTGTATTTCCTACCCAGGACTTACGGGTTTCTTTTTCTGCTGGGTGATCAATTGCACTAAGAAGCCTTCTACAAACATGGCTTGGTGTTTGCTGTATGTAACTACCTTCAGAGTTCATCTTAGTTTCATGAAGCATTTCTTTTCTATTAAAGGGAGTGAAAAACACAGGTCTGGCAGTAAGGGCTCGCATGGCCAGGTATGGCCATTGGTACACTGCACTCTGCCTACCCGCCTGCAGCTGCTGCCACAGCCTGCCCAAAATGCGTTCAATGCTTGTTTGGGTTCATGCCCTCTTTACAAGGCTGGGAACAGTCTCCTGCTCGGTGTCTTCTGCAAGTCCTTCTAGATCCTCTCCAGCTGTTCCATGTTTTCCAGCTGTCACACTCCATCACTACCTGTCACACATGGAGACATCCTAGGTTTGGGGGCCTAGCTGCAGCAGCAACCAAAGCAAATGGCCCCAAAGGCACACCTTTCCTTGCCTTCTGTGGCGGTCCATCCATCTGTGAACTGCTGTGAAAGGGCTCTCCTGCCCAAAGTGGCTGTCTGGAGAGCAACTTAAAATGCTGGCTCACATCCTGAATTAAACAAGCATCTGAATTTCCCTCAAAAGCTCTCAGAAACTTCTCTGTTGAGAGATATTTATTTCCAAAAATCATTATTATTAAGATTCCTCTTCGCCACTTTTAGAGGGCTTGAAATATCTTAGAGAGAACTGTTGACTTGATAATTACTTTTGCTGTAGAAATATTAGAGTAAATGATCTTTAAAGCACTTTAAAAGCAAACAGTGCAGTTACTAAAACAACATAAAACCTCCACAGAAAGCAGTGAATATAAAAAGAGCTTTGCCAACTAGTTAAATTGCCTTAGGTGGCATCATTTCAGCATCTGGCTGAGTGTTGACATAGAGTGCCAAAATGATCAAGAAAAGGATTTAGAGGGTAGGACAATTTTTTAGAATCTTGTTAAAGGCAAAGGCTTCAAAGCTGTATTTTCTTACGAGCAATCTATCTGACAAAGCCAGTCTTTTTGTTCATGGATCCTCTGCAAACAGCTCAGAGATTTTACCAGTTCAGTTTTTTGACTGGGGCCTGAGCACTATCTTTACAAGCTTACCTGAGCTGCAGTTGCTGAGTTCTTAGATAAATTAATGAGTCAGCTGGCAAGCTAGTAAAGAAAGTGTTTTATCAAGAAACATTTCCTCTCTAGAGCTACTCAGATGACTTCTGTTCTTAAATCTTTGAAAGCTTTGGTGGCTCTATCAAGGTCCACATATATTGTGTCTAACATAAGGCACTTAACCTTTGTTGCCAGAGTTAGAATATGGTCATGCAAGGACCCTCTGCAGCCAAAAGGGATACACAGGATCATCCAGAAAGGAACTCACACAACCTGGGAGCAAGTAGCTGGTGCTTTTTATTACATGAACAGGGCAGCCAAACTGCTTGTTTGGAATCCTTTCATAGTTAAAGGGAGTAAAATAGGTGCTACTAGAGCAGGATTCACCTGCTGTACTTCAGATGTCTACCCTAAGATGAAATGCAGTGTGCTTTTATAAGTGATTTTTTCTCCTCCTTGTCTCCAGAGAGAGTCTGGGGGAACTAGACCAGTATGAATCTCTGCACTGTGGATGTCCAAAGAGAGGTGAAATTAATTTCACTTCCTGCAGTTGGTGAGCTTTCTACTGACTTCCTCCAGGAGGCTGGGAGAGCTCCTCATTAGCAGGACATAAGCTATTTGCTCTTGGGAATTTGAGCATTGTAATTGACACAGGATATTGGTTTTTTCCTTCATTGTTCCATGATAAATGCACACCTCCAGCAAATTTCAGGTTTGATTAAATGAAATGATGTGATTCTCCAAAGAAAGGAGGATTTCGTCATATGAGTGAGAGTCTGCAGAGAGCAGAACTGAAAAATTTCATGTTGGCGCTTCTTTTGCACTTTTTACACTTTCATGAGATTTTATGCATTTAATTACAGACCAAAATACCCATATGATTTCTTTGACCAATTATCAGTAACCAAAATAGCTTGATCTGTGCATGCATAAAAAACCAGACATTTTTAAAAATGAGAAATCCATTGAGAAAGTCGTATCCGTGCAACAGACAAAGAAACCAGCTTCACTAAATTAATTATTTTGTACTAAGATATTCGTTTGGCTACAGTTTTACCTTATATAGTGTTCTTTGTTTCACATAACTACTTTAATCCTTTCTGGATGCATTCCAAGTTTTAACTTCTTTTCCTGCTTTTGTAACTGCTTTCACATGACTGTTTTTCATTGTAACTGTGTCAAGAAAGAAAATCTTCAGCGATTTAATTTATCTTGGCTTTGTTTCAAAATAATTGTTCATTCTTATTAAGCAGCTGATTATCTTTTACATTCATTTGTGGCTTTCGTATCTCCAAATCCCTGTACATCCCTTAACATCACATTCCTTATTTTTTTCTCTGATTACTTTTCCAACGCCCCGATTGACTGCATGAATTCACATTCCCTGTAGTACTGATCTTTCATGTGAAGCTGTTAATTAGAGTTCCTGCACAACTTTTTGTCAGTAGGAATTGTAGTTTCTATTTTTGAAGGTGTATCATTAATATTCTTCAGCCCAGCTAATTCTGAAATTTTCTTTCCTTCATCTAGGAAAACAGATTGTACTTAAGGTTAAAGGATTTGAGTTTGCCAGTACTCCAAGCTGCAAGCTCAGGATGGTCTTAACATTAACACCATAAATGCTACAAATATTTAAGATACTAAGTCTTGCAATTAACAGGTTTGCATCCAAAACACTTTAATATTCTGGATATTTCTTCTTAACTGTCAATTATTGGCTATTTTAGATGAGAATCATATGTTATTTCCAGGACCTTGATAACAATGTGTCATAATTATTTATAAGATCTCACGAGTAGAAATCCTGGTAAAATTCTGTTTCGGCAACACAGGATCCTGGCACAGCTCCATGGTAGATCAAGTATCCACAGGTTTTCTGTTGCCAAATTTCACTCACTCACGAATTTATCTTAATCTTTATTTGCCTTTTATATTGAAGAGGATGGAGGGAACTAGGAGACACATATCATGGCCTTGAAGATCACATTAGGAATCAGGAAAAGGCATTGAAGTATTTTTTAATAAGCTCCTCCATCACTGCAAAACTACCCTTCCACATTCTTTGATTTCTTTTGATTTAGAAAATATTGTCTTATGTTCTATGGGACTCTTCTGCTGAACCTTCTTTTGATAGTGTCCTCACTTACCTTGCTTTTGTACTTTATCCTCAGGGACTGCAATTTCTTTCAATCCTTTTACAAAAGAGAGGAGTGTAATGTTTCCACTCTTTCCTTTTTTTATTTGCTTGGAAAATGGCCATCCATCCCTATAGCTGCAAGGCCTGTTACTCTATGATTTCAGTGTTCATCCTGACATTCTCTTGCTGCCACTCTCAGTAAAACAAATGTGAAAACAAACTTCTTAATGTCTCGCTACAAATTTACCTGAGCTGACTTGAACAGTCCCACTTCACTGAGCAACCAAGAGCTCCAGTTATTTATGCGCTCCTTTACCAAAAAGAAAAAAAAAAGAATGCAGAAGTAACAGAACACTGAAGCCAGAGCTTCTCCCTCCATACTGACCTGTCAGGTGAAGACTGATTTGTTAAAAGCCATACCAGTTCTGCATAGAGATGTAAGCTGCTGTGACGGGTGTCATCTCTATCAGCTAGAACAGAACTTCAGCTGCTGGGGAATTTACTTTGGCATGAAACCAGATCCAGCCCATCTTATGAGCAAGAACATGTACACATTCTTGCACGCATCTCCACTCCCTCAGTGGACTGGCACAATTCTACCTGTATATATATATTACTATGCATCCTTAAGGAAAACAACACCTTTTGTGTCTTTGTGTGTATGTGAAAATTGACATGGTTTCCATAATTGTTGTAATTCTACCAAGGAACTAGGTGATCTTGCTCTTTATTTTAGTTTTGACATTAAAAAAAAAGGGAAACGTCAATGCAGCATTTCTAATCTTTTAATATGATGGGTTCCATGAAGGCATACTGCTCTACTTGATAGTTGAATTTAAGCCCCAGTTCTGCAAAGCTCTTCACCAGTCGCTTCTGAGTACATGACTAGTTCCACTGATGTCAATGCAATAAAATTTGAATGTGACAAAGGTTCTTTCTATGGTACCCATTATATAATATAAAAATAAAAAGCTAGAAAGCAAAGTCTATCTTCTATAGCATATAAAATTTCTCTAGGTGTATTGCTTTTCACTTGATGTTACATGTAATTACTCATCAACCCTGCTTTTTATAAAGATTTCTGTTCCTTTTAAAATGAGTGCTTAATATCAAAGTGAAGCAGAAGTCATTTTGCAAGTTAAACTGCAATTAAATTACCAGTTATTGACAACTAACAATCCTTCTTTAGGGTGCAGTGGATTAAAATAGGTCATACGTACTCAAATGAGAATACCAGAGCTGAAACATTAACTCCAAAATATTTTGTCTCCTTTTGCAATACCGGATGATAAAAGGAGTAGCATTGTTTCATTTTGACACCTGGCCATGCACTGTAGACGGTCAGTCGTTGCAACAGGTACCTTTAGGATGGATTTTCTCTGGCCATATAGCTATGGACCTAGGACTTCCCTATACTGACAATGAAAGTTATAGCTGAGTCCTATACCCTCAGACACCTTCCTTGCTGCAGGCTCTTCTTCAGCACAATAGCTTGAAATGCTGTTCTGCTCAGCATCATACAAGTACAGATCAAGCTATTTTATTCGAGGCCTCCCATTGCTCCTGACACAGGCTGGAAATAATGGCCAGGTTTATTGCTGTGTTATTATTGCTGTAAGGTCAGGCTCCCAGCTCTTTCATCCGTTCTCCTGCACTCTCTCATTCTTTCATTTGTTCATCTTGACCCAACTCACACTTGTGAACTACATTGCATTTGTTAGATCAAGAGGCTGCCTGCCATGCCTCAGAGCATTAAGTAGGGCAGTGGTCCTTAGGGCAAATGGAGCATGGTATGGAGAAATAAATGTGATTCTTTTCAGCCTAGACTGAATGTATGTGCTGTGTCTGTTGAACACATCTCTGACACTGATTTAACAGTTCTTTCTTCTTAATATGTATCACCTACACTCTTCACTCTCTGTCATTGCTAAGGCACAAAAGTTGAAATCACACCATGCAAAAGTTCAAATTTACTTCATTCTATCCCACTTAGGTCACGGCTTTGGGCAGTGCTGCCAGGTGAATCTTTAAACTCTTTTAAAAGTAGCATTTTGACATATATTTGCTCTACCTGGAAGCATCATGATAAGAAAGATTTCTTTTTTAAAGCTGCAACTACAATTCTCTGCTAGTTTTAGAAATACTTAGCAATTTTAAAAAATCTATCAGATGCAGTCCATCTTATCTGTGCTTTAGTACACCTCACCGTGGTATAAATGTGATAATTTTTGAAGCAATCCAATGGATTTAGACATCTGGTGTATACTTAAGTTTGATTTTGACAGCATGTGTACACAGGCAAAACAATAGATGGTCCAGAGACAGGTCTCTCCAGGGACTGCTGTGTGACTGGGCAAGGATCAGCATCAGTGACATTGCCAGGTGCTTGGCAGCTCTCCATCATTTCTGATGATCTTCTCTTTAGGAAGTCAGACTCTTTGTGTGGTCTTCTGTAAGGAAGCCAAAAAATGATGTTGATCTACAGAGGATAACCAGATTATAAAACCAAGTAAATCTCTCTGTCTGCTCCAGCACATGATGGAGAGAGGCTAATGAGCTCAAGCCAAGGCCACAGCTCCTCGAGTTCCCTGTTCTTGTCAAGATCTTTGTTTCACTGGACATTTTTTTAAATAAAAAGTTTTGAGGGTTATGAAGAAAAAATGAAAAAAGTGCTATGCATCCTGCTGTGGTGTCAACCTGAGATCTTCAGAGTGGCCAAGAGTATAAGTATTGCCTCCTACTAATGTCTCCTTACAGTATCCTGCAGACAGTTGGACACGCTGTTTGCCTTGAGGCATGCTAATTCTTTGGGCATGTTGAGATGTACAGACACGTACACGTGTGTCTTGTGCCTACAGCAGGATTAGCCAAGTTGATAGTTGCCTGAACACAAAGCCTGGCCCTCAAGGATGCCATTGGGACAAAGTATGGACATGCTACCTGTTTCAGCTCTGTCTTTCTAGATGGAAACTTTGTTGTTACCTTCAGTGCTCTGGAGAGAAGAATGGTTTCTGCTGCTTTTTTTCCAGAGGGTAGGAAGGAAGTGTTGTATTGCTGCTTGTGTCTTACTGAGTGCACTTACTGCTCAAAGAAGGGTGATATCACCCAAGATGGTGACACAGGGAGAACCTCAGTTGTAATGAGTCCAAGCAGTCAAGATCAAATTGACAAAGTTGATGCAACCTAAGCAAAAATTACTTTTGAGATATGGGCTGAAATCCTGAGGAGTACCAACAGCCATCTCCTTGCTTTTGGAGATCTTGATGAGGAAGCTTCTTCCCTGCTGCAGTTGCTGTTTTCCTGATCCCCTCTTCTACTGCAGGCACAGTGGGACCTGGAAGGGAAGCAATCACTTTATGGTCCATCATGGGATTCCCCAGCACCATTTGCTGGTGATGAGTTTAGCTGTATGAAGACACTGAGGCCTTTAAATGTATTTGAGGCCATTAAATATGTTCAAGGCCATTAAATATATTCAAGGCCATGAGGTGACACTGTTAAACACATTATGTTAAACACAAAAAATCAGTGAAGTTTTTAGCCATGAGTTGTGACCTTGGGCAGGGATAGGGAAATTTCTCTATTTTTTAATTTCTGGACTCCCCACAGCAACCCCCATGTAGGTGGTTCCCTGACACCACGCTCCTCTGCAGATGGTCAGTATTGATGCCTATGCAAGAGGGATGTGAACAGGTTCCCCACAGCCTTGTCCTCAGTTATTGTCACCCAGCAGCTTTTAGCTGGGTTTGGTTTCAAGCCCCATCACTGCCATGGCAGAGCTGGACCCACTCAGCTTTTTCTGAAGGAAGCAGGCTCTGGCTCAAGTTACCTGCAAAACCTCAAAATCTGTCAAAAATAAAATATCCTCAACTGCTGCCTGGAGGAGGAAAATAAAGAGAAGGGTGGGAAAAATCCTCTTCCAATGGCAGTCGCTGTGGAGAGCAGTGCCACAGGTGTTCCCTGAGCTGGGCGGGCAGATAGACGCCTGCCCCATGGCTGGCAAGCTTGTGGTGCCACCAGCTTCAGCTTTGGCTTCATGTGTCGTTCTGTCCTGTGTGGAAAATGGCAGCTGGCCAAGCAAGGGAGCTCAGAGGCCTGTCTGCTGAACTGGTGTAGAAAATTAAAGGGAGTCATTTAAACAACTTGGCTTCTCTAAGCTTGAGTTACACCCCGTGTTCCCTGCCTGAGGTGGACATTCAAGTGGGCAGAAACCTAGAATAGTGCGTTCTCCTGGGTGGGCAGAAAAGAGGGTGGTGACAGCGCTTCCTCCATGACTAATACTGTGCCATGTTGTTCTGTTTCCCTCGCAGGAACCTGCCACATCGGCTGGGCCTACTACTGCACAGGTGGGGGCGCAGCAGCCGCCATGCTGGTGTGCACCTGGCTGGCCTGCTTCTCCGGCAAGAAGCAGAAGCAGTACCCTTACTGAGCTGACCCCGGGACACAGGCGCTGACAGGTGCCCAAGGGGCTTGCTGACGTCTTCTGGATAACGACAGTGAACAAGAAATTTTTAAGTGCTTTCTCTCTGGAGCGGGTGTGCGGTGGGAGGGTGGGTGGCCCCAGGGAGGTGAATGGTGGTGCAAAGCCACCTGGCTGGGCTGGACAGGGACGGGTTTTCTCACTGGAGCCCGCTCATGGTCTGCTCCACAAAAATATAAGCAAGGAAAACTCTGCATTGGCAAATGGTGAAATTCTGTGTGCACCGATTAATTGAGAGGTTGGTGAGGGGATGGCAGTGCTGGGGGACTGGGGTAGCACCTGGCAGCCCCTCTGCACAGTGCTCCGGAAAGCACACATGCACGCACAGATGTTGACCATGGCACAAAATGAGTAGAGAGGAAACTTTTTTTGGTGCGATTCTTCTTTCTTTTTCTTTTTTTTTCTTTTTTTTTTTTTTTTACTTCTTTCTGGTGGTTTAAAATTCAGTGTTGCAACACTTTTTACTCTATACATTAAACTTAACAAAAGGACCAATAAGCCACTTTATCAGTATTTTATATATTATCTACACATTTTTCTTCCCCAAACATTTAGCCACTGCTTATTCAGCCCTATATAACTTTTATTAAGCCTCTGTGTTTTCAGCATTATTACAAAAATGCAACATAATTACTTGGCATATGTAGCCTTTCCTATATTACTTTTATGAAGTGCAGTAAATGGACGTTTTTCCGTCCATTGGAAATTCCACTCATGGTACTGTAGAGTTCTGTTGGTTATGTATGACTAACAGGAAACTTCTTCCAGACATAGATTTCTGTTGCTGTTATGTTTAGCTCATTGATGTCGTATTGTGCTGTACCATGTTTATTATTTCAATATTCATTTTTGTAAAAAATATATATAATATGTGCTATTTTATGTTTGTATTTGAAAAATCTCTGTAAATAAATTTTTCCTTGATCAATACTTGCAATGCATGGTTGTGTCCCTGGATGAAAAAGTTCCTTCCCAGATCTCCCTTGTAAAAAAATCCTCAAAAATAATCCCAACTTTTATAACCATGATGTATCCTTTTTCTCTGTAAAACACGTATGTTTCGGGTTCAGTTACATTGCCTGAGGACAGACATTTATTGCCACTGGGGGCGTCCTGGCATATCCCACATTTTTGCTTGATGCTGTCAGGTGTCCTGCAGGACTTCATTGAGTCCTTCTCCATTTTGTCCTGGCTGCTGTGGACTCAGCATTTCATGCAGCACTGCATATCCCTGTTTAGAATCACAGAATCACAGAATCACTATGGTTGGAAAAGACCTTTAAGATCATCAAGTCCAACCGTTATCTATCTCTACCAGGCCCACTACTATACCATGTCCTTAAGATGGCTTTTAAATACATCCAGGGAGGCTGTTTAGGTGGCTGAAACAAGCCCTTACTTTCTTAATAGCATCGAGACTGATCAAGTACTGCACAAGACACTGGCACTGTACATACAAAACTCAAAAACAATTTTTGTTTTCTTTAAGAAAAACAGTGTGAACTTAGAGCATGGGAACTTGTAAGGGGTTTTCAATCATTATATTAACTGATGCTATTCCCTTTCAAGTTTGTTTTTCTGCTCTTGTTTTCCCAACACAGTATTTTTGTCGTGTGTTTCTAAGTTGCCATCTGTGGGAAACCGATCTCGTTTTGTGGTTATCTGCCCTCGATCCCCTTCCCCTTTGGGAGGTGGCATGGACACTTGCGCCCGGCCCGCAACACCATCTAAGTTCTTAGTTGTAGTTCTGCTGGTTAACAACACTTGTCGACATTGCAACTCTGAAATCATGGAGTTGCTTTGTACATTACCCTGGGCAGCTTTTTGGACATAGATGGAAATAGTAATGTCAGCTTACAGTGATCAATCCTTATATTGCTGAAGTGAATTTTACTGAGTTTCATTATAGACTAAGCACTATCTATTCACTTTATGGTGCTGTGCACTGAAAATGAAATAGTACCGTACCCCTCCCAGCTTAGCCCGTAATAACCCTATCGAATTTGACTGTACTTCTGCTGAGAAGCACACCAACAATGGTGCGGGAGCTTGCCTTCTTGCACACACTTCTATCGGCGCCAGCAGCAGCGGGACATGGAGCTCTTCCATCTTGCTTTCAAGTTTCAGGGCTTGATCCTTCTCATGAGCACTCAGGACCATACCCAAACCTGCTGCAGGATGTCAATGTCATTCCATAGACCCTCAATAAGTATGAACATGCCTTTTAGGGTTGTGGATTGATGCTGTATTAAAACCGAAGGGGATACAAACACAGCTTTGGCTGTGGTTCCCCTGGCTCCAATAAGATCTTTGGCAGGTGATCTCAGTAGAAAAATGCTGCCTTTGTACAGGATACTCTGTGGAAACATGTTTTTCCTTCCACTGGAGCTGCAGTTTGCTATACAAAGTTTCAGTGACTTGTCTATAAAAATCTAAATGCTGTTATTCTAAATTTGGCCCTTTCTACATTATATCCTGGACTGTGCATCGTGGAGAACATTTTGGCCTTTTTTTTAGATTGTTCTGTGCTCAGGTTCGGGCTTGATTTATCATGACAACCTGGATCTATGCAATTACTTTGTGAAGAAAATTAGGGTTTTATTACGATGCAACACAATTATAGCATGACTGACTTTCTCTGAATTTGTATAACATCTCCCTTTTTAAAAATTGGGATAGAATAAAGTGCCAATTTTTAATAATCAGGCCAATGATATATGCTGCATCTGCTTTGTAGCTGTTTATCATATAGCCTTTGACTGCAGTGATATGAATAAACCAAACACATATTAACTAGATTTGTCCATATTTGTGCATTTTGGTCCTGATACCCATTTTGCACTAAAATATAGATACCATTTGTTATCATGGCTATCAAGCCTCATAGCTACAAACTCTAATGACTTCGAACTGGGAAAAAAGATTGCTTTCAATTTCACAGTATGCAGTGTCAATGAAATATTTACAATATTTGCTATGTTTCATCTTCCATTTATTTATTCTTGAAGATGAGGAGCTTGGCCTTGCATTTGTCAAAACAAAAGACGTAAGTTTGCACAGACTGCTAGGTCACTGAATTCTGTCCTTACCATTGCTGACAATCATACTGGATAATCCTGTTCATAAATTTATCAAGTTGCATTTTAAACTATTTAAGCAGTTTTCCCCTGACAACGACATTGGGAAATTTATTCCAAAATCTCACTCTCTGGGTGATTAGACACTACCTATGTTCCAGACTACCCTGTGTTCTGGAGCTCACTGTCAACACAGGTGTCAGAGGTCACAGTCCACTTCCAACAAATACTCCGGGAGCAAGTTTCATCTGTCACTCCTGACTATACAGGAGCTATATATAAACAAATCATATGATTGCAGACTACTGTTCATTTTCAGGAGATATCTTAGGACCACAGGATAATTCAGATGGGAAGGGACCTCAAGAGGGATCTAGTCCAGCCTTCCGCCCAGGGCAGGAACAGTCATGAGGCCACTACAGGTTGCTCAGGATTTTATCTCATCTGATCTTGAAAACCTCCAAGGATGGAGATGCACAACATCTCTGTGCAGCCTGTGCCACTGCCCAACTGTCCTCATGGGGAAACAGTTTTCCTTATAACTCATCTCTTGTTTCAACTAATGGCAACTATCTCTCATCTTCTCACCAAGAATCACTGAAAAGAGCTCATCCCCATCTTCCGTCACCTCCCCACAGGTACTATGTGGCTACTATTGGGTTATCATTCCCTCTCTACAAGCTATCTTATGACCAGGCTGAATAAGGCCCAACCCTTGGCCCCTCTGCAGGGGACAAGCACTCCAGTCCCCAGGTCCTTTCCACAGAGCTGCTCCTGGCCAGGCAGCCCCTGGCCTATGTCACTGCAGGGACTTCCTCCTTCATAGGTGCAGGACTTTGCATTTTTCCATGTTGAATTTCAGTAAGTTCCTGTTGTCCTCTTCCTCCAGTCTGTCTCAGTCCTTCTGAACGGTAGCCCTACTCCTCAGTATATTGACTGGTCTCCTCAACATGGTGTCATCTGCAGACTTGATGAGAGCACACTCCTCCAGCATTTCCAGGTAGAGTCCATCCAGGAGCCATGACCCTCTGAGCCTCATCATCCAACCAGGCTTTTACCCATTTGGCTGCCAACCCATCCAGACTGTAATATCCCAACCTAGATGCAAAACAACTGTGGGAGCCTGTGTCAAAAGTCTTGCCAGTATCTGTGCAAATGACAACCACTGCTCTTCCTTCAATCACAAATACAGTAATTTTATCATGGAAGGCCACTGGGTGGGTCAGGCTCAGTTTATTTTTTATAAATGCATACTGACGCTCCCAGTCACTGAAATGAGGTCATATGGGACTACCAGTGGTAATAAGGTGTTGATGCCCTGTTGCCTTTGTGTACTTAACTTTTGCTTTGCATGGCTAAATACAGAAAAAAAATGGTCATCAAGAAATCTAAAAATAGGAAGTACAGGAAAAAATTGAGCTCTGGAAACTGGAAATTTACTTCATATGTCTTTGACTGAGGCAAGTGGAGGTGGAAGAACTCGAAGCAATACTTTATTTACATAAGTTTGGTCTTTGAAAATTGCTTCAGGAGAAGACAGTTCTCCTGTCCTGGAGTAGGAAGGTCTCCCACCCAAACCCCAGAGAACTGGGGACTGTTTTGCCTATGCAGCACAGTGTGCAGTGCCAAGACTCTTGTCTTGAGCACTAACACAGTATTTCCTGAGAGGGAAAATGCAAATTTTGTCATTTAATCATTAAGTCAGAGAGAAGCTTTTCTGGATAAATATGAGGCATGGGAAGACCCTGTCTGGAGTTTGAGAGGGCATATGCTTTTTCTGTAAAAAAAGCCACTACTTTTCAAGACTTACATGTTAACAAACGACTCAAATTTTCACTACATGTTGTTAGAGTTTTCTCCCTCCTCAGAATACAAATATATGCCTATGAAAAAAAAAGCCTTTAAAATGTTTTGAAATGAGAATTGGATAGCTCCTGAGGTGGTTTAACCCCTCTGTTTCCTTTTTCTTTATAGAAAGTTCAGAAATCAGTTACAACTGCAATTTGTCTGTCATCCTACTGTTTGAAATAGTCTATGAAAAATATCAAACTGAATGACAAGACAGATAATCTGTACATCAACATAAGCATTAATTCTACTTTACATACTTAACCTTTTGGAGAGACAATGGTGAAATTAGATATGTCTTTTTTTAGAAGTGACATTTTAGTGTAATCCCTTAAGCAGACAGGATTTTAAATATATGCTTTTGAGTAAGTATTAAGTGTTTTTATTATTATTATTTAAATAGTGATGGATCAGAGAATACATGGAAATTTTGAAACAGTTTCGAGTTCAGTTCTCCTAATGACAGGAAGGATGGTTATTAGGTTAAATATAAGTAGGTGGCCATTTTTTCTGCTCCTCATCAAGAAACAGAATATTCATTGAAATTTATATGGATATTTTATCTGAGTAAAGACAGACTCTGACTCCTTTCATGGACAATTTTATGACCTTTTAGACTGCTAGAAGTATCTGCTAAGAATATCAGTATGTTAGAGATATTCTACGTTATGCCGAGCATATTAAATTAAGCCATATCAAGGAAAATGATAATCTGAAAGGAACATATGGCATAACTTCATTATATATATCTACATCACCAGGGCCCAGCGCATTGGGCCTAATTTCCTGGCTGCCTAAGAGCAAATGAACTATATGTTACTCTGCTTTAAGCATCCTCCATCACACAGGGATATCTTGTGGACTTCAAATATCTCCTCAACAGGCACTGTGGACTGTACTGAGCATCACTAGAAGTCTGGTCATCTCCAAATATGCCTCAAGCATGATTATTACCCCTAGTAGTTATAAATCAGTTTGGCTTGACAGGGCAGGAATGTTAAAGCAATACTAGAGCACAGAAAAGCCACCTCTCACCTGAAGGCTGAACCAACTGCAGGTATATGTAAGCAGGCAGAAAGCTGCTGCCTTGCACTATCCATGGGGATGCGAGGAAAGTTTGCTGTAACCATGAAAAGCAGTTGTTAGCTCCTGCCTCCAGCAAGACTTAGCAGCCCAAGGAATGAGTCTGTGAGTCTGTGACCACTCAGGTGACTTTCCAGACTTTTTTCTTACAGAACACGCATGGAGGCCACTACCTGAGTTTCCAAGAGAACACAATAAAAACAGAGTGGTTCCATCTTGCTTGTCCAGATGGACAGAGGCTGTCCCACCTGGGGCATGCTCCTGCAGCATCTGTGGTGTGTGAGACCTCTGCATCAAGCCTCAGCTCCAGGACCAGAAGGTAAAGACAACGGCAGCAGCCAAGGTACTTCATGTGCTTCAGGTGTTTTTGAAAACTTCTTGCGGCCCTGCTCTTCATACTTGAATGTCTTCATCCTCCTTTCATTCTCCAGGAACTATACGTAACTTTGACTCTCCTCACAGTGGCCAGCGAAATCAATATTTAAGTACACTTAAAGATTGTTGGGCTGTGTAGACAGAATCATGCTGTAAAGCACTTCTGCTCTAGCTTGTCACCAAAGAAGTGTTTCATCAAGTAATGGACAGCAGCTTCCTACACAAGATTCCTGAGTGGGTGGTTTTCTACAATTTCCTCTGCCCCTCAGCCCAACAGTTTTATCCTGTTCCATAAACCTCTGCCAGATGTGACCACTTTTCAAAAGAGGGCTGCTAAAGGGAAAGCAAGCAGTTCATGTGAATATTTTGTTTTCTGTTAAGTATTCCAGTAATTTCAATGGACTTGGACCAAACTCCATGACCCCGATCCAAAAGCTATAGTAGCCAATAGCAGATACTCCACTGGCTTAACTAAGGCACAGATTCAATGGGCAAAATGCCATAACCATTCTATATCTGGCTTTGTATTATGTTCCGGTAAGCCAGACATCTTTTTTTTTTTTTTTCCTACAAGAAATACACACACACACATGCACACATTTTATAAGCAAAAAAAATGCCTATATATTTCTTGGGTTTGTATTTACCTAGATGTTCCTTGCTACCTAAGAATCAACTAAAACAAGATCCTACAAATGTGAAGTCTATGTGGCATCTAATATTGGCAAACAGTATTTATTTAGGAGTTATGTCTTTAAAGATCAGAAACTTAAAAAGAATAACATTGTGTATTGATTTTGCAGACAAACAAACTGCCAGATTTGGATAATAAAGCACATTTTTGCAAAGCAAGCCAGCTGTGCGTTCTTATCTTGCCTGTTCCAGAGGAAGAAAATGGAAAGTGGATTAAGTAACATAATGAATGTTTCAAAGGATATAAAGTAAAATCTGTTATATGATGTAAGGCTGCAGTTCTTAGCTGATATTACCAGGCTGGTTGGCTCCAAAGGGACTCTTTCTACTGCCAAATGGAAAGGACAAAGAGCAGAAAGTAGAAATGTAGCTGTATACTGAGGGGTTTACTGAGGACCCCACTACAGGGTGGTAGTAGATGCACTGCACCTATGACTCACTGTGGCTCAGCAACAATCCATATGAAGCATTTGATATTATTCTCCATTTTACACCTCTGAAAATAACAGGAAGCTCCCTGTTTGTACAGTATCTAGGACAAATATTTCCTAGTCTATCAGTAGGATCCCTGGCTCCTATCCTAAAGTAAAGTAACACCACTTCACACCAAGAGTAAGGGTTAGTAAAGGACTTTCTTCTACTGAATTGTAGTATCATTTGGTAGGGAAACAGAAAAAGTAAATTTCAGTTAAAGCACAAGCTATAATTAGGACAATAATTTGAAATGATGAAATACTTCCTGCCTGGAGCTCAGTGGATATATTAAGAATTGAAGTGTGAGGTATTTGTTTTCAAGTAGCTGTTAACATACCATTTGTTTTCTACGCTTCTGGGATTAATACCTAATCATGGTGCACAAAGGAATTAAAAAGACTGAGTGCATTACTACACCTACCTCTCTCTCTGGCTAAAATCAGAACTTTTCACAGAGACTGTTTCACCTGGCTCCTGCATATTGACTTCAGCAAGTTTGTGCACCTTACAGCCACCCCAGGAAGTGGCTGACCCTGCCTCTTCTCAAAAGCCTGTTGTGAGTGAGATATCTGCTGCCGTTCTCCACATCACACTTTGCAGCCCTTTGCTATAACTTGCTGCCGCAGAGCATGGTTGTCACTTCTGGAAGGTTTCAAGTTGTTTCTCACTAACTGATTAGAGTACCTTGTTTCAGGACAATCCATTACCAAAGGATCACAGAATCACAGAAAATCACAGAATCACACAATCACAGGGGTTGGAAGGGACCTCTGGAGATCATCTGCCAAAGCAGGGTCACCTAGGACAGATTACATAGGAAAATGTCCGGGTGGGTTTTGAAAGTCTCCAGCGAAGGAGACTCCACAACCTCTGTGGGCAGCCTGTTTAAGTGCTCTGTCACCCTCACAGTAAAGAAGTTTCTCCTCACGTTGAGGTGGATCTTCCTGTGTTCAAGTTTATGCCCATTTCTCCTTGTCCTATCACTGGGCACCACTGAGAAGAGATGCCCCATCTTCTTGAGACAAGCCATGGTACACCAAAACAAATTGTTTCATTTCCAAAGTTGTTGCTACATCCCCCTCTCTTGTAGACCATTCAACAACATTAACATAGTAGCAGTCATCACTAATACCTTTTCTTTTTTTTTTTTTTTTCCAGGTGGTGAGGGCAACAGTACCAGAAGAAGTCACACTGGAGGTGACAGAGTTGTCTGTGTTAAGAGGTAAGAAGTTAACTTTTTACAAGGCAGCAGCAAGCAGAAAATAAAGCCAGCTATGCCCAGATATGCAGTGACATTTCAAACAGGAAGCACATGAAATGTTTAGAACTGCAATGAAATATTAAGGAATTTGCATTTGTCGTCACTGTGTAGACGTGGTATTCACCTCTCTCCAGAGAGTGACTCTGGTTCCGTCACATACTGGTGAGAAGTTTCATGGCTCCTCAGTCTGTATGTTGTTATGCCTGTGCATACTGCCAGCATTAAGGAACGT
Source organism: Coracias cyanogaster (assembly GCA_033124195.1). Classification (NCBI taxonomy): domain Eukaryota; kingdom Metazoa; phylum Chordata; class Aves; order Coraciiformes; family Coraciidae; genus Coracias; species Coracias cyanogaster. The sequence continues at coordinate 76,977 of JAVSBS010028696.1, forward strand.
GAATTATAGGGTAGCTTTCTGAGCTTGTCTGTCTCTCAAAGGGGAATATGAAAGAGATTTTAGCCAATGGTGTCAGATCACTGAAGCATACCTTCAGGAGCTGATTTTGTGGCCTACAGTGTAGCTATGCTTAACTTGCAGCTATCAAACAATCAGAGAGACCTAATAGATAACTATATAAAAAAATGCTGAAAAATGATAGAGGTCTTCAAATAAGATAAGCTGAAACTTGTTTTTAATCAATATTGATAACACACTTGAATGAAAATAATTGGTATTGAAATTCCTGTTGCTGCAACAGAAGACTCATGTACTTAAGCACAAGATGGTTGCTGCTCAGTTTTTCAGTATCTTCTGTTCTAGGCAGTGGAGCTGGTTTTGTCTCCAGCTTATCCAATATTAGCAAGATTGAGGTCTAATTAAATGTTTATTAAGCCTTACACTTTTCCCTTCTTCCCTCCTCTGTTAATTCTACTCCTATAAGACACCTGGTGGAAGCCACTGGTATAAATACTCTCACTCCATCTGTGGACATTTCAAGACTGTATTTTTGAAATAGGCAAATGCTTTTCACAAAAGACTCAGGAGCCTTGTTCATATGCACTTTTCCTTTGGGAACCATGGTAAAACTCCCGTGAACGCAGCACTCAGTGCAGGGTACTTCACTGGCTTTTATAATTAGGAAACATTGCTGCCTGAGCCTTGTTCAGACAGATGATTTCAACAGTCAAGAAGTAAATGTACTTAGCAGCAAAGCATGCTGTTCCTTTTTCATTGCTGTGAAGACAGCAGGACCATTCAGAGCTGCCTTCAGCACAATTATAAAATGTTCTGAGCTGCTTGGAGCCATTTCAGACAGTCTGAACATTTATTTCCAATCATAGCGATGCAGAGTGAAGGCGCTGACAGTCCTTAAATGCATTGCTCAAGATATGCAGCAAGTCACAACCCAGCTTCTGAGGCACGTGGTTTTAAGTTGTCCAGTGTTTTAGGTAGCAGAGGTAATACTCTCTTGTGCTGACCTTGTGATAATGCTTTAACCAGCTGCAGCACTGTGGATGGTGAGAGATCTCAGGAACAGCATTGAATTAGGGATCTTTTTCTTCTTTACATGCTAGGCTGAAGAGAGGCCAAGTTCCTGGCACCTAATGGCTGCAGAACACTGAACCATGGCACTTAAGAGAGGAGTAAGTAAAAAGAGGTGGCTGAGAACTTTTCTACAGATCTTGGACAGCATTCTTGACAGTACCAACAGCTAAGCTGCTAAGGCAATAGACTTAGGCCCTGACTGCTACTCTAACTGCCCTGAACACCAACTGGTCTTCAGGACAGAGCAAAAAGAGTTCATCCTCCAAATAAGGAGGTAACATTTTCCATATTAGCACTATTTTTCCACCCTACTTACCTCTGGCTCTGCACCTCACCAATCTCCTTACTAATTTGATTATCTGAATCCACACCAGTATCTACAGTTACCTATGTTTTCTTAATGGGTGTAAAAAGGAAAAAGAAACACATCTATGTTGCTCAGTATATTCCATGAAATTAGACTTCTTTGCATAAAGATTCCACCAAAAAATCAAATGAGGTTGACAAATGCCCTGAAGATCCTTTTAGTGCTGAAGAGGCATGCATTGTGGAAACTGTTTACTGTCTCCTGAGTAATGGAGTCTATGATAAGCAATTTGTTTTGTAGGAAAACAATGTCACCTCAAATAGCTGAAGGATAATGTAATAACTTTCCTACATTGTATCTCTTGGCTTCCTAGTACACTGCTGTATTGAAAATTAATACAAGGGAAACAGAAAATTGCCACAAACAGGTTAAACATGCTACTGCATTTCATGGATGTTGCTGTTGGCTTTTCCAATATTAAAACCAGAATCCAGTAGAAGCCTGCACTTTTTGCACAGAATGTAAGAGCTGGCTTTAGGATGATGGGCCCCATTGCATTATTATTACTTAGGTCTAAGGATGTTTCTTTTCTGGGACCTGACAGAACTTGAGGTTTCTTAAGGAGGCTTTGGATTACAGGCATAGCATGGGCTCCCTCTTGTGAGCCATGTCTAATGAAAAAAAAGTCAAGGAATTCTGAACTGTCTTCTGATCTCAATTCAGGGCTAAACCTCTGAAAATCTCCATAACACTGGGATACTCCATAGCTTTGTTTGATCTGTGGATCAACTGCCTGTGGAGAAGGGGCATCTAAAAATAGCTGAACATGATGAAGGGACACACTTGGGAGCTTTAGCAATGGAGAAGCAACCTGAGGGAGGCAAGAAGAAAATTGGACTGCCTTCCGCAGTGTTACTGCTGATGACAAAGTACCTACTTATTCTTAGCATGCTACAGTTCAGCACAATGCCAACATGTTTTTTTTCAAGGTGGAAGGACTGAACTTAAAGTGAAGCAACCAGGTTTCTCATAAGAATATGTCTTATACACTCAGCTGTGCAAAATTAATGGCACTAAATGAACAATACTGAGACATCTCTGAACAGTGACTAATGGCCTTGGGTATGTGCACTCTGAGAAGCGAGATGAACTGGCCTGGACAAAGCACCATTCAGACATGTATTTCTTGTTTGGCATTGCAAGAGGACCAGAGCATGCAAATTGAAAGTGAGCACAGGCTGAGACCATCCACAGTGATATCAGGATCTATGCACCACTACAAGCATAGCCAGGGCAGTGTGCACAAATGTGGGATCTTGCATGGCTGGAGCTAGAGAAGCAGGCTCATTTGGGGCTGTTTTTTTTCCCAGGGTGGCCAGGCATGCTCAGCAGGTACTATCCCCCACCTAGTGAGTCCCTTCCAGGGCATGGGTCTGGTGGGTTTGGTGCAGATGGGTGCTGGAGGGTGATGTCTAGCTCATGGTTTTCCTTCTGTCTCACTTAGCCCAGGTAGCCCATGCTGAAAGCAGCTTTGCCAGGGCTCTAGAAATGCCCTATGCCATTAATCAGAGAACAGAGAATGTGCATCAAGACAACCTACTTTGCCGTCACTGCTGAGCAGCTCTTAGCATTGCTACACTGTGGGACTGTGCCAAAGCCACCCCACGAGGGAGGCCAAGGAGCCCACTGAATCTTAGAATAGAATGATAGAATCATAGAATCATTTAGGTTGGAAAAGACCTCTAGGATCACCAGGTCTAATCTTTGTCCAACATCTCCCTGACCCCTACACTATATCTCGAAGCGCCACATCTACCAATTTTTTGAACACCTCCAGGGATGGTGACTCCACCAATTCCCTTGGAAGCCTTTTCCAATGTCTAACCATTCTTTCAGTAAAGAACTTCATCCTAATATCCAATCTAAACCTCCCCTGGTGCAACTTGAGGCCATTACCTCTTGTCCTGAAATATATGAATGTCCTGAATATATGCCTATGTATGCATTTTCTAGAAAACCAAAAGTCATTAATGAAGCTTGAGCATCTTTCCTGGTGTTCATGTCAGCATATAGAGTATTTTTCCATTGATAGATCTCAATGGACTTTGCAAAGGTGATGAATGACTCTTACCATTTGAAAGATGAGGAAAATGAAGTAGACATGCATGTATTCTTGCTGAGAGCTGCCTGTGAAAGCCAAAGACAGAACCAGGCCTATGAGCCAGGTCTCTGTCTCAAACCATTGCCCTTCCCATGAAGTATCAGTGCCTTCTGGTTGTGATTTTTTCACCTGCATCCTCCAGGTTTTATGAAGGTGCCTTAGCCAACAGCTTCCAATGTTTTTCTCCTATAACAATGTTCCTCTGAATGGAGAAATTTCCTTCCAGGTGATGTCTGACATGACACCAGTTCTCTGTCTCGATGTGGCTGCTATAACAGCTGATGCCAGTTTGGCAAAATCTCGTCCTGCCAATCCTCCACAAGTACAACTCTTGTATATCTTGTATTTGCTTGGAAATCAAAATATGCTTCTGTTTTTAGTCTTTTAATCTTCTCATATCTGTATCTCCTTTTGCTTGGAATCAGGGATGTTAAAACAGCCTTGTGTGCCAATATTTGAACAACAGGTTTTCAGAAGAAATATCCCCACCTCACTCTATGATGGATTTGGAGTGTTGTATTGCTTGGGCTGCTGAGAAGAGAGGCTGAGGAATCTAATTTAATGGCTTGTCTTTGAAATAAACACTCTTTCACATAAAAATCAGGAAGTCAACACTACTTGGCAAATAAATGCATCTTAAGTGCTCTTAACTGGAAGTAGTTACAATAAACCTTCCTCCTAAAATATCTGCTGGGTAATTTTCCACTGATGTGAACCAGGGTGCTGGATTGGCTGGGAGAGCACACACGTGTGCAGAAGTGGGGACTCAGAGGTGTTGAGAAAAGTCAGTTTAGCATATGTTGTAGTCCACGGGGGTATATATTTTTTCACTGTCCCCTCTTGCCATCTTGAAGCACACAAACACACGTAACACTCACATAGGCATTATCTCTCTGTTCAAATTATCACATCTGGTCCTCACATGTCCATTCTGTTAAATGAATTAAACTCAGATTCCCTTTGCCCCCTGACTATCTACACTGATTTGCATATTAATAACTTTCCTTCCCTCAGTCAGTTTGTTCTACCCTCTTCTTGATTTGCTCTCCACAGTAATTTTGGTGGAGTTCCATGCCCTCTACTCAGAGCAAGGGGAAAACAGATGTAAGGTAGATGCAGGGGAACCAGGACTCCACCCTGGTGACTCTAGTGACTGTTTGCTTTCATTACCATTGCCATGTCTCTGGGCAAAGCCACACCAGGCAAAGCTGACTATTTTCTTTGATGCTTTGGATGCCCAACAGGGTGCATGGACACTGCTCTGCTCATCTTCCCTTCTCAGATCCCTGGTTTTGGATATCTGACTCAGGTACCTTCCCTGCTCATTTATGTTTTCCTCATCCCTGAACTCTCATGGCTCTCCCATTTCTGTAACTCTGTCTTTCAGGGTATATCTCAGCCTATCTTTGCTGAGGAATCCAGCTGAGATAATGGCTAATACTATAAATAGCCATTCACCCACCCCTACCACTTCCAGAAGCTGCAAGACAAAATTGGCTGCTCTAAACCAACAGCTTTGCCCTGGAAGCAACTGATCAGCTGTGCAAGGATCATTCTGCCTAACAGCTGGCAACCTGGGTGGATGGTCTGTGTCTTGGAAAAAGCAAAAGTGTCTCCCACGACTCCCTCATTTTTGGACTCTGACTTTGCCATTGTACCACAGCGAGCAGACCTCCTCGTAGGAAGAAGCTTTCCACTGCCAAGGAGGAGAAGGTTGGCTTCCCACCACAGTTCCCAGCAAGTCTTGTGAGCAACATGCAGCTACTGGTCCACTGTGTCTGGTCTCTGAGTCTCTGCACACTGCTATATTGACTTCAGGGCACAAATTCAGAGCATGCACATGTAGGGGGAAGTCACTGCTGTTATTGTAGTTTCAACTGAGTTTTCTCAACTTCCTGGTTGACTGTCAAAGACCATGAGGGTTAATTTCCCACCTTGAGTTTCTCTTCCCCTCAGGATCTTCCCATCTGCTGCATTTCAACTTGCCCAGGTAAAGATATGCTTGCCAACCTTCCCCTTCCAAAAATACTGCCGTGTTTGTTTTGGTTCCTCCAGATTGTGCTGGCTCTGACTCCATGTACTGTCACCACTGACTCACGGCCCTGCTGGTCACCTCTATCCGATTCCAAAGTTTTCATTATCTTCTGCTCTTTGCAGCTCTGCACAGACACTTTTGCCTCATAATATTTAGCAATCTGTTAATGGCCGCTGTAGAGATTCACTTTTATATTTAGTAACATCACTCATCGGTGCAGGATTTTTTCAGTAAAGGAAGTCTAAAAAAAAAGATCATCAGCTGTTCCTATTTTTTTTTCTGCATAGACTGCAGAGAAAAATGCTCTACTGAGGCTTGATAAGCATGTGAACTGAACTACATGATTTTTTTTCTTTTTTATTTTGCATACATTTTCCAGACTCTCAAGTTAAAAAAATATCTGACACATATGCTGATATGTTATTTGCTGAGTGCTTTTAAATGAGGCTAGGATTGTGTGCAGTGGAACTGAGAACTTGAACACAAGACAGAGTGGAATTAGCGTTATCCTGAGTCCCCTTTGTACAATGTAAAAGAAAGCCAAGTTTCATTGTAGCTTTAGAGCAAAGTAAACTGCATTATCTTCCTTTCTTCTTGGGAGTCCTTACACCTGTAAAAGGCCAAGGTAGATGATAGAACCTTAGTGGATCAGCTGTGTCTGATCAGCTTAAAATAGAGACACATTGACAAGCCTCATGTTGCAGCTACAACGCAGTGATAGCCCAGTTTATGGCAAGCACATCTCCAGCTGTGCTTCAAAGCCTCTTCATACCACTGTTGGGCAGTGGACACCAAGCCTTCCAAGCTAGCAGATGGGTTGGCTGGACTGACATCTTTCTTCATGTGCATAGCACTCATGAGAAACCTTGCAGTCCCCTTATCTATTTCCTACCAGAGAATCAAAGCCCTTTGAATACAACAAAAGCCCCACATTAAAACCCCTTCCCTTGGAAGGTTGCCAGTCACCATTCTGCTCTCCCGTTCTCCCAGCCCTGCATGCAGCTGGTGAGGCTTAGCAGCCACCTGGGCCAAACATGACCCACTGCTTCCCCTGCCTGCTCCATGTCCACATCCTGGGGCTGACTTTGCTCTCCCTGCATGAGGCCAGATGGTTGCCACACACTTTCACCCTCCTGCCTCTGTCTGGGTACCCCTCAGGTACCCGCCTATCAACTGTACCTAAACACAGATTGAACGCAGTAGGCGCCAGAACTTTTGGTAATTGCACCCCAAGGCTATGAAATTCTCTGACAGTAAATCACCCTGCCAAATGCAGGCTGCAACATTTCTCCCTGCTGAAGCATGTCAGGCAGCACAGTTGGCATTTGTGCCCTTTGGATCCGACAGCACTGTGTCAACCCAGGAGGGGGAAAGTTGTTTTATGAAGGCGTCTGCTGCCTTTTCGTCCGCCAGCAAATACAAGGATTGGGATTCTTCACCCTTCCCTCCATCCACTGTCAGCACTTCCTTAGATCATGTTTTTGCTGAGAATTCACTGCAATTCAGGTGTCAGTGGCAACTATTTCCCATGTCTGGTCTAGCCAGGTTTCAAACAAAGCAAAACTTTATTGCTGAATATTACAGATTTGTTTATCTTCACGTGGGAGAAAAAGGAAGAATAAGAGATAGGTTTATGGACTTCTAGTTCCTGGTGACTGGCTCCCAACTGAACACTAGTCTTTCCAATTAACCCTCAGCTGATATGTTTGATTAGCTCTGTTTTATCGTTGTTGATCATGTTTCTTTGCTTCTGGTTCCAGCAAGAATCAGAGCCAACATATCATTTTTGTGAAGAGTGAATGCTATGCCTGTAGTGTGACCCAGGTTGTCAGCAATGGATTTGTGGGTATTTTCCTGAACATTTTCTATGGTACTGGTTGAGCTGAGTGCTCCCAGATCAGCAGAGTTTAATCATCAGACTGAATCTCCCAGTGTTTCTTCCCTGTCACAAACTATCTGAACATCCAGGAGCAAAAGATACCGGAAGAGGCCTGGTGAGGAGAAAGGAACAGAGAGGACCTGAAAAGAGCATGAGGATGTAGCTATGAAAAAAGAGCTTTTGGTGTCTACTCTGGGTGTAGTGTTCAAGGGACTGAAAAATAAAACATCTTGAACAATGGCTGGAGTAGGGACTGTCACACTTTAGGGCTTTTATTTTTTTTTTTTTTTAGGGCACAGGCAGTATTTCTGACAATGACAGCATTGCCAAGGCCTCAGAATGAAACCAGAAGGATGTGACAGTGATGTCTGTCAAACATTTCTAATATACCAGTTGGACACTGGGCTATGCTTTAAGTATTTTCTTTGTATTTGTCAAGAAACACATTTGTGTCCCCAACATCATCCTGTGTGAGGAGCAAGATGTTAAAAAAACCCTATGGACAATTCTTGTAATTTCTCAATTTTTTGTTTCCTTTCTGTTCCTGGTCACCCAAGAAAGCAGAATCAGCTCCTTTTGTGATGATGTATGGGTTTGTGCTTGGAGAGAACCGCATGCTCTCCCCTGTGCTTTGAAGCAAGGTGAGCACAGGTTTGCATGGCCACAGCAGGGCACATTCTACCTCTGTGTGCAGCTCTGCAGCATCGGGTGGGATTCATCTCCAGGGTGGGCTGATCTCTAGCCTTATCAAGTCAGCAAAGGTCTTTCAGTTTGTCTTAGGGTTTTCTGCCATCCTTGTGATGCACTGTGTGCATCACACAGTGATGTGAGGAGAGGAAAATCTTGGTGAAGCAGGTAACTGTAGAAAGTGCCATGGAGGCCTCTGTACCAGCTTGGACATAAAAGAGACAGATATTCTCATTCAGAAACATACAGAGATTGGAGATTCTTTTGCCACTCTTAGGAGCTAAACCAACACTGCAGACATTTAGATTTGTGGCAGTAGGTAGCCCAGGGATTCTGGACTTCAAAGAGATGGGTAGGCTGGCTAAGTCCCTGTAGTTTTAATTTGTCCTCACTCTGTCTTTATGGTTAGGGATTAATCTCCACAGCTTTTCTGCCTAGGAACTAGAAATGTTATTTACCTATCTCAGTGAAGTGTTCGTGAGAACTAGCAGGGATTTGGGGCTTGTATTCAATCTAGGTGTAAGGGGTTTTATATGACCTAAGGCTAAGCAACACATGAAATAAAACTGGCCTTACTATATGCTCCCATTTGAAATATTGGTGTCAGTACCATAATGTTTTGGAACCAAGCTGGTTTTTCCTCTCGTTGTTTTTTTTGCTGTGGGGATTGAGTGGCTGTAACACTGCCATGGCCCTGGCCTATCCCTGAATGAAAGGAATTTGGTTGTTCTGTAGCCTCCCACCAGAGAATGCAACACACTCAGTGCACTGGCATCAAAGGTTTGGCAACAAAGTCAGATCCGAGTGGTTTGGTTTGATTAGCTTTGCTTTGGCCTGGCCTGACTCTCATAGAGAGAAATGGATTTATGGAAGAAGTTCTGTATATCAATCTCAATGCTTTTGGGTAAATAACTATTAGCATTGAAGTGGCTGCCGACACTGTGGTCCCTGGGAGCTCCTTCCCATTACACGTAACTGTCCAAGCTGCATCTTGACCCCATACTGGGCCCAGCAAGGGCAGGCATGTCCCTCCCTTTCCCCTGCTCCAATGCATTTTAACTGCCTCACCAAATTAACTCACACCCCACCCCTTCAAACAGGAGCCACAGCAGGTGCTGACTGGGTGCCGGCCTAGGCTGGGACAGCAGGACTCAGGTACATGTGGCAGCAGCCCATGTTAAAGACATATTTTTATGAAAGGGGATTTCATAGCCAGTACAAAAAGAGTTAAGCCCTTGAGAAGACCCTGCTCTCACTGAAATCCCTGGCACTAGTATCTTGGTGTGTGTTCAGGCAGGCAGAGAAGATTTCTATTTTTCCAGCTTATTACAATTATACAACAAACTCAGCCTTTTTAATGAGTGAAAAACTTCGGAAGAAAGTGTTGCCCAACAAGCTGTCCCACATGGCTTCTATGCAGCCAGAGGTGTGCTGTGGGAGGAGGAGGCTTGCTCACACTCTACTGCTGAGACCTTTTCCATAATCCTTTGAGAAAACATTTACTGCAAAAAGCCTCCCCCTTCGTGCAACTCTTATTTCAGTAACAGTAATCTATTATGTAGATTTTATGGATCATTTATACAAATTACAGTGAAACTGAAATCCTGACTGTGGTTTAAAATAGACACAGGAAGAACAATACAGCAGTAACAGCAATAAAAACAACAACAACAATAATAGTAATGAATGGATAAAAGAATATATCCATTAAGGTTCGTCCTCTCTGTAAGTACTTGATAATAAAAAGGTATTTTTAGGCTGCACATTAATTAATATAATGTTGTCTTTATTCTTTATGGCTTCAGAAATATCAGTAAGGTTTACAGAGTACTACATTATTTTAAGACAGAAAAATAATGTTTTCTTCCAAGCAATCAGATTGCTCTTATATGAAAAAAAGTTAGTTAGATTTGTATTTCTCATTTTGTTGAAGATTCTGTACATTAAGACATCACTCTGCAGAGGAAAACATCTCTTTTTAATAATGCAGTGTATCAGAGGTCTCTTAGGAGGGAATTCTTGGCACAGAAGTTTCACTGGCAATGTAAGCTACCTATGGAAGTACATATCCATATTGTGGTGACTATAGTTAGGACCTCCTTTTCCTGGGCAAGCTGAATCTCCTGGAGAGTTGTGCCTAGCTGATCCATGCTCAAAACAAAACACCAAATCTTGTTTATCCAACTTCTTTAGTTAGTGCTATAAAACTTTTACAAATGATTTATGTGCAAAGTGTTCTTCCTGTGTTGCCTCTAAAACAGCAGCTGTCTTTTTTCTGCCTTTCCCCAGTGAAGCCCTTCCAGAAATTTTATTCCGTTTGCACCAGCCTATTTCTTCTTTGTTTTCGGACAAGGCAGGGAAATTCTCATGGGACAAGTGGCAGCATTTTATAAATAGTGAACACCCCCCAAATCCAAGCAACTGGATCTTTCAGAGGACTTGAAAAATGGAATGTCTCTGCCACTCCTTCCAACTGTTATCACCTTTTTCATGCTTACAGGACACATGTGGCAAGAGGCACAGGATTGTTTCCTGCCTCCCCCTCCCAAAATATTCCATAAATTTCTCTCAACGATTACTCAATTTTTCCCCTTACCAAGAATAGTTTTGAATAATTCTTAATTGGAACTAAAATAAAAATATAAAAATACCATTTTTTAAAAAGATGCAAAAAATTAGAGCCATCACTCACTGCATATGTACATTTCCTTTTCCTCTCATTCTTTTGTAAAATTAGCTGGATATTTATTGGCTCAGCAAAGATATCCTAGTGCTTTGAAATCACTCGTAAATATTTTAAAGACCTTTCCTCCCATTCAAAGGACTGACATGTTTGAATTGCCACCAAGCAAAGATGGATGGGTTCATTAGGAAGAGCCAACAAGTACTTGGATGGGGGAGGTCAGTTTAAAAAGAGTGGATGCCTTCACTTAGAGGCAGAAGCCTGAAGCCTGGCAATCCAATACTGGTGACAATGTAAACCTCTAAAGCAACGGCACATATTAGGGATAGAGACAGCCACCATAACGTGGTTGTCATGGCATGTAGGCAACGTGTATTGGTAGTTGCTGATGGTATGTCTGCAGTTCCCCTACCTTTTGTTGCTTGATGTGCTTTCCTATAGTTAAAACACAATAGTGAGACCTTGTTTAAGTATCAGTCTTGATTAATAACCCCTCTTCTCTGCAAAACTGTCATTAGCCACATGCACTAACTAATCTTTATTATGGTTCAATGCTACAGAAGGATGTAATTGTTCCTAACCACAACTGCAGGTGGATAAACTGAGGAAGCAATGCATAGTGATCAGTACTGGAGCCAATTCTGGAAATTAAAAGGATGTGATTTATACTGTCAGATTCAGATGCCTCAGTAAGGTTCATGTCACTTAATAGTCAGTATCTGAGTTATAGATGTTTACTCCTTAGCTAACATTTTTTAATGCAAGTGAAGAGAAATAGGCTTTTCAAGGGCTTGATCTTAACTTAGGTCCTTACCTTAGGCTGAGATTAAATTACCTCTGATCTATGCTCTTTGGGAGTGCATGTTTCTAAAAAAGATTGACTATGTTTGTCAGATTAACTCTGTACCTGGTCACAGCCCCTCCATCTTCATCCATGAAAAAACATAGGCTAGGCCATGTCCCCAGGCACTGACATGTGGTTGCCTGTACATTTTGTCAGCAAGCTTCTTGGCATGGTTTTGGTTTGTGTCAGCCTGCAATCTCCAGGGCTTTGTCCAGGCCCAGTTCTGGGACTGACACGAGTGAGGTGTTGTTGGCACTTGGAAAGGCTGAAATGATGGTAAGACAGGCTTAGTGAAGTAAAGAGAGTATATCTGTGCAGACATGGGCATACCAAGGCACTAGGGCTCAGGGCCTATGTATATTTCTGTCCAGTTTCATTTATGGGCCTAGGACTGGCTTTTTATGTGCCAGATTTCCTGAAAACACAGCAACAATTTTATCAGCCCTCCATCTGATTGAGTCTGGTATGCTGAACTCTACTTCCCTGTGTGTGGGTGTTTCAGATCATGCCACATGCTTATCCAAGACCCTTCCTTCTCAAGGGTTCCTTTCCTGAACTTGCCATTATCTGAGCTATGTGGAGTGCAGATGCTGCCAGGTGACATCACACGGCTGTGATGAGTGTTGGTGACACAGGTGCAGAATCACAGTGGATCTGACCATTGCCCACCCTTGGTCAGTCTCTAGCCCTAGCTTTGACATGGCAACAACCTGATGCCTTCAGCAGGTGGCATTAAATCCCTGAAACAGCCAAATGGGCAGTGTCTGCCTCTGTTAGGTCTCATTTGTACAGGTCTCTCAAGAACAGCAATCAGTTTCAGTTCTGAAGGATGAGACTTGATATACCTTTACATGCTGCCATGCTGCTACTTTGGACTGCTCTGTCTGTTTCTGCTCTCAGAGTATGCTGGGTCCTCTCAGGAGTCCTGGTCTCAGCAAATTCCCCGGGAGGTCTTTTCCAAGATGTGCAAAGAAGCACATTTTAATTTCTCACCTGTTATTTTCCTTGACCCCCTTGTCCTTGCTTCATGAGGCATTAGGAATGTAATCATAGAATCATAGAATGTATTGGGTTGGAAGGGACCTCTAAAGGTCATCTAGTCCAAGCCCCCTACAACAAGCAGGGACATCTATAACTAGGTCAGGCTGCTCAGAGCTCCATCGAGCCTGACCTTGAATGTCTCCAGGGATGGGGCCTCCACCACCTCCCTGGGCAACCTATTCCAGTGATCCACCACCCTTATATTAAAGAACTTTTTCCTAATGTCCTAACTAAATCTACTCTTCTCTAGCTTAAAACCATTACCCTTCGTCCTATCGCTACAGACCCTTGAGAACAGATCTTCTGCGCAGGGGGAAGGCCCCTTTCAGGT
>JAVSBS010028697.1:0-24685 GCA_033124195.1 Coracias cyanogaster
GACCTTCTTCATGTAGGAGATTACCTTGCAAACATGAGTCATGGATGAGCTTTACAAATCAGGCATCCTCCAAGCCAGCAAGGATGGCTCTGGAGCAGGGCCTCTGGCAACACAGAAGGAAGAGGGGCCCACCAGCCAAAGCATTCTCCTGGACATGCAAGAGCCCACTTCAAACACTTTCCCTGCTGGGTTGAGTGATGTTTTCATGTAGGGCAGGGTGACTCTTTTCTAGTACAGCAGTTCTCCATGCTGTAGCTAATGCTCATAAAAGACTCTTGTACAGTGAGAAGTCACCTTCAGGCACCCTCATCCAGGAAATAGAGGGCATTGCTCTTCAGCTTATCACCTACCGGAAGGGTCCTTCAAATACCGAGCTATTGCATGCAAAGGGAGATGAGCAGCTCCCCCACGGACATCATCTCCAGGAAAGAGTCCATGGTTACAAATCCAAGGTGTGAGCAGGTACCTCTACAGCTCAGAGCTAAGTCTCTATATCTCTTTGCAGGTCCCTGGTACTCTCCTTGCCATTTTTCTGCAGTCTAGCTTAGGTGATTTTTCCTTGTTGGCTTTGGTGAATCCCACTCACACATGTCCAGCTCTCCCAGGATCTGCACAGGACTCAGAGCCGGATAGGGAAACATAGGAGGTAAAGCCCTCAAATACTCAGCCCTGCAGCATCTGAGTCCTTTCACAGTCCTGCTTCTGTGTCTGTCTGGCTAATCCACATCCCCCAGGTAGCTAATAGATCACTAATTTTTTGGCTGGTTAATGGAGGAGCACTGATTTTACCACTGTGGAATAAGAGGTGTTTCCACACTGATATTTCCTCTTCAGCTGGGAAAAAGAGATTGGGAAACAGAGCTACAGAAAACTAACAGGTTTTAGATGACCAGTGGGCATTTTTCCAAGCTTGCAGTACATCTTCATAGCCCAAGGAAAGTAACAGTGAAAAATGTGTGATTGGGAAAGGGAAGAAATTTCTGTAATTGATTTTCTGGGACTCAAATGGCTGAGACAGAAGCAGAAAAATCAACTATCCTTATAACTGGACAAGTCAGAATATGCAGGTAGTTTCTTATGAAAATTACAGCTTTTACATAGTTGAGTTTGATATATTTTACTCAGAAACACTCAGATATGTTTTAATGAACCTTTCAAAGGTTTCTTAATAGAACACTAACTAAAAGAGTCTTTCTGGGTAAAACATTGAGACATTACACCTGCTTCTCTCAAAAAAGAGGCCTGCAAGTGAATATATTTTACTAGGAATATCTGTTCTGCACTTTGGCATAGTTCAATGATAGTGCAGGAGACTAAATCCAGCATAAGTCTTTTCCATGGTTTACAACAGTGAAATCTCCCATGCCCAAGCTTTAATGTCTGCCTCAAATCCAATGGCTTTACAAGCAATAACCATGGGAGGGGGTGTCAGCGTCTACAGGTCCTGCCCAGTCCTCTGTCAGCCTGAGTCAGATGCTGAACTATATTGAAAAGTCCAATATCTAAATGGCTTTGAACAGCTGGTCAGTGGAGCATGGCCTAAGGAATGGCTGGGTCAGGACATCAAAGCCTAGTTCTACAGAGTCTCACCAGACACTTCATATTTTCCTCCTGCCTTGCCCCATGGATGTATTGATACTTACTCCCATGCATGCATCAAATACATACACAGGGAAAAAAACCCAACAAAACAAAGCCCAACAAAATTACGAGATCCTTGAAAATCAGGACCCATATTCTGGAGTCTTCACTCAGTCCAGAAAAGCAGTGTGGCCCCAAGTAGCCAAAGCCTGGGAAAGATCTCAGGCTAGAGGAGAAAAAGCAGCAGGAAAAGGTGGCTCAATTTTTCTTTGAACAGTTCAATTTTCATGCCTCTGGACTGTGCAGGCTAAAGGCCAGTGCACCCGGGCTCCTTTGGCATCAGAGGGGCTGCAGCAGAAACCATGTGGTGTCTCGCACCTTTGCTTTGGATACTGCATGTGCACAGCTCCAGCAGCTGAACAAATCATGGATGTATTTCAAAAGGAGGGATGGGGCAGCAAGGGTGAAATCAAGAAGGTCTTTTTTTATTTCAGGCAAAGTATTTTAATGTTTTGTATCTATTTTTTTCAATGCACAATTACTAGCTTTGCTTGTCTGTAGGAACAGCTTCAGGCAACTTCTAAACTTGCTTCTAAGTTCTCCATTCTGTTCTTGCAGTACTGCTAAAGGAACAAGATATGGCAGAAATAAATGACACCCATTTGGCTCCAGTGAACTTTGTTGCCTTAATTCCACATTGCACTTGTGCCAGAAAAGGTTTGTGGAACAGAGACAAGACAAGCTCCATAAGCTGATTTTCACCTTGGGGAAGTGACTAGCTGGATCTTACCAGCAGAGGAGATTGTGTAACTCAGCAGATGATACCAAATCACAAAAGTCACTGAAACTTGCCCATGCCATGTAGACTAAAACACCTCATCATCTAGAAAGTTAAGTAAAACAGCCTAGAAAAAAAGCACAGAGGCAGATATAACTCATAAGACAATAGGTAATTCAGGAGAAGTTACAGGATCTTGCAGGATCTCAAATAGCTGAACTGGCCAAAGCATAAACCTAAGCAGAAGATACAGAATCATAGAATCATTTAGATTAAAAAAGATCTTTCAGATCAACAAGTCCAACCATTAATTCAGCACTGCCAAGTCCACCACTAAACCATGTCCCTCAGCACCATATCTACACATCTTTTAAATACCTCCAAGGATGGTGAATCAACCACTCCCTGGACAGCCTGTTCCAGTGCTTGACAACCTTTTTGGTGAAGAATTTTTTCCTATGTCCAAACTAAACCTCCCCTGGCACAACTTGAAGCCATTTCCTCTTGTCTTATCACTTTTTACCTGGGAGAAGATCCCAACACTCAACTTGCACATCTAGCAAATAAGAATGGGCACACTTCAGGAAGCCACTGAAGGGGAGGGAAGAAGCTGAGGATGGACTAGCTGGACCATCTGTATGTGCTTACTGGATAGCAGGACATGGAGCAGGACAGTGCAGCTCTCTGTTGGCCCCAATAGACCTCAATGGAAAAATCTCTTGGCACCCATTTTCCATATTTGCCCATGCAGTGGCAGCACCAACCAGTAATCAGGAACTGAGGATCAATGGTAAAAAACAGCTGGACTCTCACTTTGAGAGTGAGGAAGAGGGGAAGTAGGAGAGGAAGATCAGGGCCTTCACAAAAGCAAGGATATTAATTTTGCTGCTAGAGTGGAAATGTGGAGAGGAATGTAGGAATCAAGGATGGGAGATAGTTGTGCAACCTGGGAAGTTAAAATGAAGAGTGATGGTGACATCTGGGCCTGTGGAAATGAAGGAGCTTCTCCAACTTCAGAAATGTACTGTTGCAGAGCAGCTGGAGGGCTAGAGAAGAAGCTGCAAGTCTCAGCCCTGCTGAGAAGAGATGCCAATGGCTGATCAGCCTTCCTCCAGCTCTAAGTTTCAAAGTCACTAGCTCTGTTTCCCATCTTTTGCCCACGTATTTGAGGATTATGGAGGCATTCAGCCTCATTAACCTTTCAGCGGTATGAAAGCTGCAAAGCAGGAGGACAACAGGAATTCTTCCTTCTGTACATACCGCTGCTGACCTACGGCAAAGTCATCTAAACACACTGGTGTGTGGAGACATGGTGAGGCATGACCCAGATGGCACTTGCAGAAATTTCTCAGGATACCTCCAGGAAGTAGGTTTCTAGCCTGAACTCTGTGCTGGTATTGGCAAGACTGTGATGCTATTGTGCAAACTGATCAGCTGCAGGAAGAGTTCAGGTGTGTCAAAGACAAAAACAGCTGGTGGCCAGTCTGTGCCCTGCTCTGCCCTGCCATTGTGCTCCTGCACAGGCTGCCCTCCTCCAACAATGTGGAGGGAACATGGTGTGCTCGGCTACAACCATAAATCCTGCTGGAAGAGCCCTACCCATGAAACAAACTGGATCACACGTCCAGAGAAAGAAGTTTCTAACAAGAAGCCCAATTACTGTTGCTATCCAGTAAGCACATACAGAGAGAACAGAAATAAGCTCCCTTGATGAGCTGACTTCACAGGTGCTTCAGGAACTGCAAGAGAAAGAGGAAATCAAACAAAAGAAGTAGGAATTAATGTAGAAATGCAGCTCAGAACAATTCTAATCTACCCATTATTTGCCTTGCCAAGATCGAGAACAGATGTGTTCACCCAGCTTTAACAACATAAAACTGAGACCTCCTCGGCTAGGTTCAGTTGTCCAAATGCAGGCAAGCGTTGCCCTCTCAGATGAACAGGTATCCTGCCTTACCTTGGCTGGCCTCCCTGCAATGGGACATGTCGGTTTATTCTACATCCTGTATTGGATCTGCCAGCTCCATGCAGATGTCTAGGGACCCTAAGGTGGCTGGATGGGCACTGTGTATCCATGCACACAAAGGAAATGGAACTAGACCAAGCCCATCCTTCCAAGCTCCCTGTGCAGTAATGAAAAGGTGTGTGTGTCTTTAACACCTGGCACTGGAGATGGGGGAGGAATCTTCCCTCAGAGGTGCATTTCTTTTTCCAGGCGCTGTAAGAAGATCTTGAAAAATTAACTTGCACTGTACATGCCCCTGTTAGAAAGCTAAAGACACTTCAGTTATTCCCTTCTTTAGTCACATGAATATGCACCCCCAGTACCTCATTCTTGGGCCTTGTAGACTCAGTGGGAAATATCACACCACCAACCTCCTTCTGATACGTAATGACTTTGCCTCACTTTGGGACATTGCTCAGTCGGTGGCCTGGTCAGGCCTTGCAGCTCTTCCACACCATGGCCAGCTCAGACTGGTCCAGTGGACTAAGGTCATGACAAGCAGCGAAGGGATACAGAGCAGCACGGCCTCACAGCAGATGGAAAAAGGCCCCTGGACAGGCAGTTTTCCCAAACCACAACCCACTGGGGCACTTGCACAAGGGGCTGGTCTTCCCCTGCCACAACCCTTCTGGGGTATGAAATGTCAAGAGCAAGGGCTGGTATTGTCTTTTTTTAATCTTACTGTTGTTTGCAGCCCCCAAGGGAGTGTTAGCACATTGCAATTTCTTTTCCATATTCTTCTGTCATCTGTGGATGTTTCTATGACACACTTGCCCTGAGGCCATCAGACCCAGCTGCCAGCCCCGAGGGCATCTCCACCTGGCTAAATATAATGGGCAATGGAGAAAGGACACTTTCAGAGGATGAGACATTTGGATTTTACAAACAAAGAGCATGCTCAGAAAATTGTAGCATTAGCTCTCTTCACAGGCTGAAAATGCTTGCAGGGAGCAGCAGGAAGGCTGGGAGGAGCCTAGAGAGGACAGGCTCAGCTTTGGTTATGTGGAGGTTCACCAGCAGGTCTCTCTATGTGGTTGGGCAGCTACAACAAACCAGCAGCCCAGCTCCACATACCCACCACATGCAAACTAAACATGCTGAAGTCCACTAATTGCAGCTGTGTGCATGTTATGCCATTTCCAAGACTTGGTCCCTTCCATCAGCACCTCAGACAACCCCATATTTTTGCGGTGACTGACACTGTGGTCACATCTGGTCCAAAGGTAAGGAGCTGCTGATTTCTCGCTGTTTCCTTTAAGAGGCCATTGCTTTCCCTTCACCTGCATTTGGGAAGAAAGTTTAATGGAGTATGTTCAGCAAGCAAGAGGCACAGAGCTTTCATAATGCCCTCAAGACAGAATGTTTTCCAGACCCAATGCTGCTCTTTATTCGTGTCTCTGGTTCTTCTGAGATAAGGAAGATGTGGATGCAAACCCACACCCTTGCAAAACAGACTGAGAACTGAACCCAGACCATCAGCGTGCCAGGAGAGTGGTCCATGGACTGGATTGTTATGATAAAGGTGGTACCACCCTAAGCCACTGCAGGTGGAAAAACCCAAACATGAGTGGATAAAGTATGCTCCAAGGACACCTAGCAAACTATCTCTGGAGATCCAGTGACTCAGCAGGCTCAGGAGTCCAGGTGGATTGAACTTCTCCCACAGGACTGCTGTGGGAACATGCAGGAGCAGATCCAATCTCCTGGGCAACAGAAATTAGGTACCTCCAGAGTGTATTTGTGTTCAGCATTAGGCAGCAGCCCAAGCAGAGAGCTGGGGTGCTTGGCAGCACAGTGCTGGACTAACGTCTGTGCACGTCATGCTTCAAGCTCCAAAACCTCATTTGAATCTAGTCCCCAACTATGGGCCTCTTCCAGGTCCTGCCCTGCTGCTTCCTGTGCCTGATGGTGACATATTGGTACATTCCTTATCCTGAGGGTAACATTTTCTGCATTCTATGGGAATTCATTACCAGTAACAGAAGCAAAAATAAATCTGCCAACAACAACAAAAAAGATTTGCTACAGTATTTTGGCTTTGTAGGTGCAAGCATGGCTGAAATGAGTAAATAAGGAGAATCTTCCAGCTGAGCTGTTCTCCTCTGGGTATGTGTGCATATGCTTGCATCTGCATCTTTATTTGAACAGTTGTCATCTTCACTAGATATTTTACTGTGTTTAAAAGCATAATTTTTAAAGGGCTGTCAACAGCAGGAAACAACACATGGGGTTTTGTTCCTCTGCTGCACTAAGAAGAATTCACTTGTCAGATGCCACACTGCTCTTCTGATCAGCTGGTTCTGTAAATAGAGAGAAACCACATCCTATGCGCACTGAGAATCCCTGAGTCACCTCTCTATCTTCTGACTCGTCTTCCCTATATTCAAGCAGTGACAAGCTGGGGGGCCTTGGACTGGCCCTGCTGCCCAAGGGCATACACCATCAGTCACAGGTAGCAGAGTACAAAGCTTAGGAATATAATACTCTAGCAAAATATTTATCGACTGCCACTACTGCTCCTACCCAAGTGGTGCCTCAGTAGGCTGTGCTGAGATGGTGAATATCCTCTATACAAGGCCTGATGAGGTCCAGGTGGGTGTAAAGGACTCACAAGCAGAGCAGTTGGGACCTTACACTCCCATCCTACAGTGAAGGTTGCTCTGTCGCAGGCATGGACCCATCATTGTGGCAGCTGGTTAATATGGGCTGGTGTATTTATCACCAAGTTCTGTCTCATCTCTTGATCCTCTGCAGTAGCTCACCTCATCACGGGCATCTACAGTCCTACAGACACCTGCAGTAGCATTCCTCTCATCTAACTGTAGGCCTCTCTCTACACCTAAGCTTGGTATCTGGGCTCCCAGAATAGTTCAAGGGGTCAAAGGTCTACAGCCAGGGAGTCAAGACTGCAGGTCGTATGGTCCATACAGACAATGGAGTCAGAAGAACAGTCTCAACACTCACATATGGTTGTATGACTATAATCCTTTAAATACAATGGGACATGGGGTGTAAACTCTGTAGACATCTGAAGCCATGGGAGTTGAACCTTACCCTCAGAACTCCACAGAAGCTAATTCTGGTGAGAGTCAGCTCTACTTTGCTCTTTGAGGCATGAAATCCCCACAGTCCTGGCTGGACTCAGCTAACTGGTGTCATGGGTGTTACGGACATTAAGAGGAAGTAAGGGCTAGCTATGATCTAAGCTGGGTGCCAGAAGCAGTGGAGCCACACGTGTTACCTTCATTGCCATGAAATGCCAGTCACAGGGTGAGTAGATACCATCCAACTCTAGCATAAAGCCTTGAAGTCCCTTCCTACCCTGGGCTGCTTACCAATGCCACTGCAATACTCACAATCAGAAAATAGGGGTGGCAGTACAGGTAAATCCCCCGCCTTCAGCAGCACTCACCTCCTGGCTCACACTGGTCGCTCTCATTTTCTCTTCAGCTCCCACAAGGATCAGGGAGACTTGTCTGATTGATCTTGGTGGGCAACAGACCTACAGAGTTCACACCCCATGTCCCATTCTTGCACAGCAACTGGTTTTGAACCCAGGCTGGTTGCATGGGGAGTGGGCAGATTTCTATATGTTTTACAAAAATTACTAATGAAAGGCTTTGGGATTTCTTTGTCTGATGTGCATTGCATAAATATCTGAGCATTTGAGATCTACATATAATTTATATCTTGCTCTTTTTCATCCCTGATGGTAGGAAGTAGCTAGCCACAAACTGAAGTTCAGTCTCAGGATGTCTCAAGCTACTTTCTTTGCTGGGTGACCACAGTTTAAGTGTGTGATTTTTAAGCTTTGGCAGATGAGTAGGAACCCTTCTGCTGGCTTCAGGGAAGGGGAAATCCTGGGGTCTGCTCCAGCTTCTTGTATGCCTCTCTGCATTCTGCCAGGGAAGCATGCAGAAACCTGCATTACTATTTCTCAGTCCCATTCCCCTGGGGCTTTCCTGGCTCTCTCCATCACTGGGAGGCTGCTGTGCTCTCCATACCCTCTCAACTGGAGCTTGGGGAGCGCAGCAGCCAATCGGGCAGCCGGGCAGCCAGGCAGCCCCGGTATCCTTCATCAATCTCCCTAAGTGTCTTCAGGCTCTGCTAGGAACATCCACATCACTCCTTTTCTCTCTCTGCAATGACCTGAAGCTCCAGCTCTGCAAGCAGTGATCAGTCAGGCATAATGCAATGCAGGGCAGCCCGGAATAATCTGGTTGGCATCCAAGGATGTATATTCACTGAGAGGCTAAGGAGTGTGTCAGCATTTAGTTTCAGTCTAGCTGCACTTTTCCTGCAGCACAGAATCACAAAGTCTCCATCTCCTCCTCTGGATTGGAACTGATTTTGCACTGGGATCCTCTGAAAAGACAGTTTTCCTCTCTTGTTATTGCTGTACCACCATAATCTACCAAGATGTGTGACTGCTTTCATCTAGTTCTTCCTAACTGGCCAGGATCTCCAGCCAGTGGTGGGCTTACATTTTCTATACTTTTCTGTATTCTGCTTCTGCTTTTCTGTGCTCTGCTAGCTGCGAATCCACCTCCGAGGCAAACCCTGCAGCTTCTAGGGTGTGGCTTTCTCTGATGCTGCATGAATCAGATAAGGAAAAATATAGTTAAGAAAAAGCCTGTCGTTACCTCCTCTAAACTTTTCCTCAGTGCCTGCATTATGTTGGAGCTAAGCCTTTGACTTCATACACAGATTAAATTCAGTTGTGTCTAAATTAACTGTTTGGGGTTGCATGCCTTAATTCACATGCTTGCCCTTCATTTCTCATAGCGATGAGCAAGCGACTAGCAGGATACAGTGCATGATACAATCTACCTGCCATTTACAATAGCTAAAAGCTGTGCTGTGTAGTGTGTGTTTGCAAATTCAATGTGTCCTGTGCTCCGTGTTCAATCTGCTGGCTGCACAGTACAGCACTCGGGAAGAAAGGCTTTTTTTCTTGTGTTTCCCTACTGCAGAGCAGAAGGAAATTAGTAATTTAACCTCTTTTTTAAAGGGGAAAATAGACATATTTTAATATAAAATATTGCTGGAGTAGAACAGTGTTGACTGGAGGAATGAGTTAGAAAAGTAACACAAACTAGTTCTTAGCTGGCAGAAGCGTATCAATAAATTATAAATCTGCTCCTTAGTTTATGTACAGATTAGTCTGTTTTAAAATAAGCAGCTAGTAGTCTTAAGGTTGTGTCTACAAAAATGCCAAGAATCTGAAATTTCTACAGTATCTTTTTTCCCTAAAATATACAAAATCTATGTTTATCTACATTCTGCAATAAATTTTCTCACTATTTATTCTGGTAGAAGTTACAGTCTTCAAAACACAGTCTGTAAACATTTTGATAGCCTAAAACAGTAGAGCTGGGTTTTATTTTTCTAAATATGTCTGATTCTTTCTGCTTTTCTTTTGTAAATAATTTAGGATTATATTTTCCACAACAACAGAAAGTCAGAAATTGCTTGTCAGACTCCCAGTCACGCAAAGTAGCACCTTATTGCTTAAGTTGCCTTGTCAAAATCAAGGAGATGACACAAGGAGCAAGTCACTTCTCTCCACCCAACAAAAAGATCCAGTCTAACCCTCTGCTCGTTACCTGGTGTTTAGATTAAGTACTTTAATTGGTAGAAGGTTATAGCAAATATGTTTTCTGGGACTACACCCAGATAGTAATTTAAAATGATTGACTCAAAACATACTTGATATAAGTTTTGGAGGAAAGACTTTGTTTTAGAAATGTGTCTTTCTCAGTAGTATAATTCACTTAATGTTTGTCTGCCTGCACAAATTTACTTATTTAGCAAACAAACTAGTTATGTGTCTCTTACTATTTTCCACACCAGAGACATTGTTGGGACTTCTATATGCTACCTAATAGAAACAAATAAAAACATAACACTAACAGAGCGCTCCACATAACCACCCTCCAGGCTTTTCCCATTGATTACCAAAAAGGTTTGTTGTTTACTGCTGGGTTTTTTGGTTGGTTTTGGTTTTTTTTCTGAGGAAACAAAAATCTATCTAGTCACAAAAGTGGCTTGTTATCTCTCTGGTACCAGTTCGCTGGTGGTGTGAAAGGATGCTGCAGTAGGTCACATGCAAGGGGAGCATCTTCTGCACGGGGTTATGCCATGACACCAGCTGGACCCAGCGCCTGGCCTGGGAGGTACAGGGCAGGAGTGGGGCTGTGGCACTGACAACAAGGTCCGTGCTGGGAAAGGACGCAGCAGGGAAAGCTGGTTGCATGTGAAACTTGACAGGGATCTGCTTTCCAAACAGTTATTGCTGATGTTTCTTGACAACAGGTTATCATCCTCAGGGGTCAGGGTGCGGCAGGGAAAAGCAGGTCTGTTTTTCTCAGACAGGTAGGCTGGCTGGCTGCCTGGGGCATGTGCTATGTGTTAGAGAAAGCCTGCCAAGGGCAGGAAAAAGAGAGAAGGAATATCAGCATGGTGATGAGGCAGGCTCATCCAAACAAGGGTGGGGAAAACCACGCCATGAATCCCACATCAAGAAGTCCATATTAAATCCCTTGTTTCCTCCACAGCATGGAAGGAAGGCTTGTTAAAAATAGTCTTGTTTCGTAAGCTGCTGTCTCTGCTGGCTATATTCATCTGCCCCTGCTTTAGCTGACTGTCATAATGATACAGGTAAGAAATAGATAACCAAAAATTTGCCTGTTTACATTATTAGCCAGGCAAGCACAAGCATGCACTCAGATCTGGCATCTGGAGGATGCCGGGAGCATTTTGCTGTTGTCAATGAACGCGGAGACAATGTTTTCCTTGGATAATTTTTGAGTCATAACAACAAATAAGTAGGAGAAAGGAACATCAGCAAACTGGCAATTGGCCAAATCACCAAATATAAAGGTCTTTCTAGCACAAATGTTTTGTAAATGTATTCTTTACCTTTTTTGGGGCATGATCTAAATACCTGGAAATAAATGGCAGTCTTTAAAAGACCTCATTCAAACTTGAGCAAGTTTGTATGGCCTCCTGCTTGCCACAGGATTGGAGCACAGGGTCAAAGCAAAACATGTATTTTGACTATATATGACTTTGCTGAATGGGCACTTGGACTGCAGTGTTGCTGCTTCTCAGCTGCCACGTTGATCCTTGCACTGTGTGAGAATAGCACACAAGTGGGTTCCTGAGATCAGCCAGAGCTGTGAAAGTCACAGCAGGACTCCTTTCCAAGCTGTGACATCCAAAAAATACTAGAAGCACAGAGACGTGATCCCTTCTCCTCTGTTCTTATCTGGGATGCCAAAGGCAGAACCAAGGCTGGGTGTCCATTCCATCTTATGAGCTGCTGAATATGGCCCACACATTTTGAGGATCTAAAACAAAATGCCAGTTGAGCTGCATTTTTTCTTAGAAGTATTTTCTTAAGGTGTTTGTCTATGAGCTGCAACAGTGTCTATTCCAGCCCCATTATGAGACAGAGAAAAAATCTGTAGGAGCCAGACTCCCAGCTCAGGTGAGGAACCCCCTCCGCAGCTCTCAGGAGAGGCTCTGACATAACATGCCAGCATATTTCATTTTTCCTCCTTTTATTTCTTCCAGTGAGTATAACATTAAAATGACAGAAGATGTTTCCGTTTCAGCAGACACTCACTGTCCAGCAGTGCTTCCCAAATATATGCTCGTTCTACCCACGGTGACACCAAAATAACTGTGGTGCCAGCACAGACTGAAAGGGAATCTGATTCATCTGGCTGTGGCAGAGACATCCTTGCCAGCACCATGAATCAGGCTCAGTAAATTTCATCCCTCTGGCTTCTCTCATTCTCCCTCCCTCCAGAGCCATCTCCTTCCCTCCAGAGTTTTTATTTTTGGTTATTAGTTTCACACTTCTATTTCCAATGGGTATGCACAGGCCCTTTGGTGACATATAAGCACCAAGTGGAAAAGAAACATCAGCATGACAGAGTCCCACAGGCAACAAGTCTTTCTTTGTCCGTCCACTGTGCAATGAAGTGTATTGCTGTTCTCTAACTACAAGAAATGAGGATGGTATGTACCCATCAGAGGCAGAGCACATTGTGTTTGCCACAGTTTCTGATTCATGCAAGGAATGGACATACCCTAGGAACAATCCAAAGCCAGATGAAAAATGTTGTTTTTTTTTTTTTACTGCTGCTTTTCAAAACTTCAAGGAGGAAGAAGAATTAAAAAGAGATCTCAAGTCAGCTTTGGTGGAGCACTCCTCCTTGGGCAATTTGGACTTGTGATGCATTTGCCCAGTGTTTTGTGCCATCTGATTCTGTCCACAGCACTCTGGCTGCAACAGATGCTTTTTCAGGGCTTTTGTTACTGTGCAAGAGGTGGAGGAATGCAAAGCAAAGGCCAGGGAGCCCCCACCAGCAAGGGCCTCCAGGGCTGCTGCTATTGCTGCTCACCCTGGTGAGGGCTGCTGCTGCCAGAGATGAATGACACCCTCAGTTCGATACAGGGACTCGCTGCCAAAACAAATAGTGAAGCAAACAGCCAGGCTGGGTTTGTCCATACTGAGAAGTGGCTGCAAAACAGGCCTGGATCTGAGCTTGCAGCACACACGGTCACCTGCCTGTGCCCATGCAGAGGGACCTTGTGTCTCCTGGGAGCACAGCTCTGTGCGCCCATGACCCATTCACAATCCTGTCCCCAGCGCGTCTTTCCCAGACCATCTGCCAGCACAGCTGCCACAGGTAACCTGGATCTGTGGGGAGCTCAGGGCTGCATTATTTAGCAGTGGGATATCCCTGTAGGTTTTTGGTTGGCAACAAGGTTGTAGGAGGGTTAATTCCATCCTGGTCTGACTTAGACCTTTGGGAATGATGTGGCAGTGAGGAGATGTAGGAGAGAGGATAATGAGGACCTCCTAAGGCCAGTGTTGCTTTCAAAGAAAAGGCACATGGAGATGGTCTTCTGCATGAGGGAGCTTCCTCCACCCCATCCAGGCTGTGCTAAAGCCTGTTCATCCTAGGAAGTGAAGGCCAGCTATCTATCAATGGCTATCTCTCAAGGATACATCC
This sequence comes from Coracias cyanogaster, assembly GCA_033124195.1. NCBI lineage: Eukaryota > Metazoa > Chordata > Aves > Coraciiformes > Coraciidae > Coracias > Coracias cyanogaster. The sequence continues at coordinate 13,394 of JAVSBS010028697.1, forward strand.
CTGCCTTTATGTCAACACAGACAATTACATAATTGTATGCAGTTATGAGACATGGACAAGTTTGAAAATGCCTACAAGATCCTAATTTTTCTGGGCTTAACCCTATGTGCTTACTACTAGTAGATACTTCTACTAAATAGTAGTATCCACATACCAAAACTTACTGGTGCAACACCTTCATTTTTTGTTGAAGTATCTTTGGGGCCCTAAGGGTTGCACAAGTGTAGCCTTTCATTCCTGTTTCTCTATTAGTTTGTTCCTCTACTAAACCTGCTAGCCCACACATCTACAGAGAGCCTCACTGTGTGGGTAGCAGCCAGGTCTGAGGTTAGAGTAATTAGTCCTGGCTGGGCTTGCAGGTTTTCTTTAGTACAATTGCACAATTAGATTTTTATCGGTGTGAGCTCTTCTGTCAGAACAGGCGGAAAAAAGATCTGTCCAGCTGTTAAAATCACTGTGGGATAAATATTAGTAAATTTATGCTGATAAATTAATTGTAAATTGTAGCACGCAATCTTTTATCTGCATTTAATACCATGTTTGCAGAATACATAAAGACAAGAAAAAAAACTTCATTTGTCCTTCACTGCCACAGGGCATTCCATCTCACCCCAACACAAATTTTTCCTAATGAAACACAGAGCTGATGTGGACCAGCGGAGTAGCCCAGTGTGAGAGCATGAAACACACCTATGCACCAAGAAAAGAAGAGGAATCAGCCTTATCACCTTCATCCTTTTCTTAGGGCACAGAACCAGATGCACTGCACGATCTGGGAAGTTTTCCAGACTCGCGCTCTGATTTTTTAAGTTCATGACACACACCATGAAACAGAATCCTTTAAGCTACTGTGGCATCACATGTTGGTCCAGAGAGGTGCTGTGAATGTGGATGAATACAGAATAGAAGCTCAGGTTCTTCGTGCTTTTGTTTTCAAGGTCTAGCAGTACCAAAGCAGTACTCAGCTTGGACTGATGATCAACACCAGTAAATCCCTTTGGGACTCAGCAGTAGCCTGAAAGGGGGGTAAATCCATCCCAGACTCCTGAGGGCCCAGGAAGCCTGCTGCTGTGAGCTGGAATGGGAGAAGTCATAGCCTCCCAGTGAAGCCAGTGCTATATGGGGTGGTTTGTCCCAGACATTCATACGCAAGTTTCCTCTGTCACTATTTAACAACTCAACAAGAAAGGATTCTTCCACTGACCCCAAATTTGATACAACTGTGCCATGGAAAAGACTTAGCACTTCTTGTAGCATCCACTTTCTCAGTGGGATCAATGTTCTAGTAGGACAGGAGATGGCGACTCTTCTGTTGACTCCTATAGTTCACTGTGAGCCAATAAAATCAATGGGGGATTCCACCACAAAGCCAGGTTGTACCCTTGATATGTCCCTTTGAGAGCATTACTGCCTTCTTAATGCCTCACCCTGAAAATTATTACCTTTGTCTTTATTGGGCTCCTATATTTAATTAAGGGCTGAAAAGCATCTGAAGAAGGTTGAAGTAGGCAAATTATGCAACTTACTGATGATCAGTATCACCATTCCCAGACTACAGTCTCTCTTTGATACGGGGAACAACAGTGAGAAAGATGCTGACGATGGTGACATTGGTTTTGGCCCCAGCTGATGGAATTTACAGTCATCTCTTATCTTATAATCCCAATGACACCAGCAGATTTACTCTGGATTCACACTAGTGTAACTGGAAGAGGTAGTTGGACCACAAAAAGCTTTAGTAAGTGGGGGTTAAAGCAATGATTAGGAAAGCAGAAAGGATTAAAGCAGAAGGCATGCAGAAAGATGAAAAAGGTGAACCTCAGTAGTGAAGTGTGAAGGAGCTGTATGTTGAGCTGTTGTGAAGTATAAAGCAATTGGTGATTTGGCCCAACAGTCAGAGTTGCTGAGCTTTTGACAGCTGTTCTCTGCATTACAGAGATGGGCCAGAAACCTGATGAGAAGAGAGAAGCAGGGTCCCTGCACAGATAAGGAGTGGCAGGAGAATATATAAGACTTGGAGAGCCACACAGATCCTGCATCACCAGAAAGGCAGCAGTAGCATTAAACAGAGGAGGAAGAAAACAGTTTAGGAAAACCTTGCCATGAATGATCATTAAATTATGTCAAGTAAGCTGTAAAAAATCTCAGGGAGAAGCTAAATAACAAGATTTTTCTTGTCTCCCTCCCTTCCTTTTTGTGTCCTTTCTTAATCCAGAGCAACTTTAGCAAAACAGCACAGGAACAGTTGGGCTCCACCTTAATTCGGTCTAAGGGTAACCTCCCTCCTCCCTACCCTGTTTCCAGTTCTTTGCTTGTCTCTTACAGTCTGATCTCTGTCCTGTGCCACAACAGGAGCGAGTAGGGAAAGGAGAAATATTAACCTTCTCCTCAATCAGCAGAACATGACTGGTGTGAGGGGGAGCACAGTGCCTCTGCTTGGCCACTGAATTAAGCAAGCAGAAGAAAAGCTGCCACTTGCATGTCACTATCCTGATTTCCAAAGCAGAAAAAAAATAGTAAAGAAGAGTATGCTCCTCACCACCATGAATCCTGCAATTTAACTGAACTTTAGCAAAATATTTGCTGGGTTATGTAATAGAGATGGATTACAACAGCCTGCCACATGGCTGAAAACTGCAGGTTTAACCCCTGGACAGACCGCCTTATGATAGGTAAAGATAAGCAACATCATGGGGTTAGAAGAATAGTCCAGCTCAGGAAAACCTCTAAAATACAGTTTGAGGGTCCATCTGATAGATTGTTCCAAACATCTGAGGCCACCTTTTTTCCTGATCTTCTTGGCTGCACACAGCCTTTCCATCTTTCCCTTCACCTCTCCTCCTGAGCAGCCTCAGAGCAGCTCCTCCCATTCTCCAAGTGCCTCTTTCTCAGGCTTCCTACCTTTTATAGCTGCTGAAGACCTCTTGGAGAAGTTCTCTTGCAGATGATCCCTTGCAGCCAATGAGTTTGTAATGTCATCCTCTCTTTATGTCCCAGCCACCCCTCCTGCAACTGCAGGTGTTCTTAACTACCTCATTCAGTGGTGAATTAATTACCTTACTTCAGTGATCTGTGCCAAGACTAGGAGTAAAAATGTGTTAGTTTTGGCTGCGGGGTACTGCAGAAACCAAAGCATGAACCCTACTATGGTCACGAACCACAAGCCACCATGTTTTCTCTGTTGTTATGTGCATCAGCTGGATGAATCTGCCATAGACAAAGCAGGACCTTCATTTTTCAGCATAGCTACAGCTTGGGTTTAATGTCTCTCTGCATTTGATCAGCTAGGATTTGGGCAGCGCTTAAAAACTGGAGAAGCTGAGCATTGTAGCTAATTAACTGAGCCAGAAAGACACAAAGAATGCTTGAAACAGAGGAGAAAACAAACAAAGTCTTGGAGAGTGTTCAAAGGCAAGGCAGACTGGCTGCAATTTGCCGTTCGACAGGCAGAGAAGCTCATGAAGGCTTACAGAAATATGGGTGAAGGGAGTTGCCTTTGGGAAGATCTAGCTGTGAAGGGCTCACATGATGCAAGGCGGGGTTTGAACTCAAAGCCGCCCCATCTGCCCCACCCTGGGACCTAGGCCCATGAATGGCCCAAAGCACCTCCTTCATCACAGTGGGGACAGCTGTCAGCCAGGAGACTGAGACTTGCCCACGGCTTGCAGGTAGGAGCTCACTTCTTGCAGCACATCTTATTGCCTTGCCTCATGCTGCCTGGCGGTGGCTGCTGCAGACATGCAGGAGGAGAGGCACCTGGTGCCCTCAAGAAAATGCAGTTTCTTGCTTCTCTGAGCACATACCACATCAAGAAGTTCTACTTCTCTCTTAAGTCTCTTTGCTCTTTTTCCCAGCTGCTGGGGTTTGAAAGTCTCACTGAATGTGTGCTAAGGTGATAAACTGGTTTTACTTCCCTTCGCTTGGTATTGCTATCATGACAAACAGAGGAAAGCAGGATACCCTGCATCCTGACAGAGCAACTTACTTTTGCTGCTGCGGCATGTGCATTTGCTTTCTTTACAAATGCCTGCAAAATAGAGTGGCAAGGAGCTTCTTGAAATGGTTATGAATCATTGAACTTAACTGGCACCCACCCAGGCCCCAGATGGGAGAAGGGGAGCTTTTTCTTAGCCCTTCCCACATTCTTGTGCAAATAGAAGGGATGAATGATCACCATCCCCAATGCCAGACAGTTTTCTGGGCCAAATTCGCACATGAGTCTAAGAAAACCAGGGAGAACTGAAACTGGTGTAGCTCTCCCTTCCTTCCTTTCCTTGCAATGACTATATTTCATGTGTTCAAATCCTTCTGGGACTGCTTAGACTGACTTTGTGTAATTATTTTCATCCTTGGATTAAACAGGCCAAATATGTAAGCTGGATCTCAGCTTGCTAAGATCTTATTTTACACCATATTTTGTCCCTCTGGCATATACATTACATGGCAGCAGATTGGATTTATTTTTTTTTTCCAGAATAAAAGTCTGTCTTTGCTTGAGGGTGTCAATTTTCTAGTAATTCTTGCTGCTCCGTCTTGTATGGATACTTCAAAGGATCATGGAAGAGTTCTAAAGCAGGCATGTGCCCATGCTGGCTCTCAGTAAACAGTCTGACACCCCTCCAGACTTGGAGCAGGCACAGATTTCTCAGCCTAGAGGTTAGGCAGAAGGTGTGACTTCCTGCAGAATCCTGCAACTTTATTTCCACCATCTATTCCTCTCCTTCGTTGCTTCTGAGCACTGGTGAGAGATGCAGATTCATGGATGGGCCTAAACCTGGGGGATATCCATATTTTCTGTTTAAATAGAGAATGGTGCTGATTCAGATTTTTTTAAAAAAGGATACAAATGCTGTGGAACCCCCAGGAAGGAGCAGTGGCTTTGAAATCAGCTTTTAGTTGCCGCATTAGATGCCAGTAGGTATAGGGGAAAGGTTGGACTTTCAGCATATCATGCTGTGGGAATTCCTGAGGCTGTCCTGCATGGAGTAGCCCCGTATTTATGTGTTATGAAACGTTTAATGTGTTCCATCTGCCACCAGGTCAGGGTCAACAGGTGCAGTCAAAATTAAAACCAGTATTTTTGATGGGTACCACCTTTCTTTCTGCTGGCAAGGTGCCATTTAAAAGCTTAAATCTTTCATGACTGAAAATTATTTGTTGAGCAGCCAAAGATTTCCAGGCTTTCCAGGGAAATAACAATAGTTTTGGTATCTCCAGCTGTGAGTCTTCTGTATATTGGTCTTTCTTAACTTTTGCTTTGAGCATCTGAGGTCTAAAATGGGAATTGTGTTTGGCCATCACTAGAGACACTTTGTCTAGAGATATCTTACTGTCCAGTTTCTACATCTACTATTAATACATGCTCAAAGTCTTCCTCTAGGCTCTTCCCTATGAACTTGTGTGCTGGAGGATTTGTGAAATGCAGTTGTGATGGGTGGAAAATGCACAAGGGGCAAATCCTAGCTATGAACCTGAAAGGACTGTTTCCCACCAGACCCATCTCTCCAAGACTCCCTTCATCCTTGCTCCACACAATAAGTTCCAGCTTCTTCTGCACTGCATCTATTTCCAAGAGCTCAGGAGGTTTCCACCATGCTCCTTGTTCAGTCCAGGTGAAGATGTGCTATCCTTGGCCAAGCCTTGAGTAGGTCCAACCTGTACCTGAGCCTAATCCCTCCAGCAGGTATGCAAGAATGCCTGCTGTATTTTTTGTCTGCTGTCTCCTCTCTCCAGCTGTACAAATCTGCAGGATTTGTCCCAAGCAGGGGCTGATGTGCTGCCAACCCCTCCTGCCCCAAGAGATGGGTGTTCCTGGTAGAGACATGTTCTGTCCAGAAACAGAGAAGATTTAAGGAGGGTCAAGCAGGGCCACTAAACTTAGGTAGGTAGGTAGGTAAGAAAGTCTTTCAGTGGTTGGGAAGGAAGGGTGACTTCAGGCTCCTGTCTGTCTCACGTTGGCTGTGTAAGGAGCACATCATACCCAACAGTCTCACCATCCTGGCTATGGCACTGTTCTCCTACTCTGCCTATTGCCTGGTCAGTCTGGTCTTCATAAAGTGACTGTTCCTTACAATTCATGGGCAGTCTTGCTCTAGGATGACATTTTCCCTTTTTTCAAGATCACTGGATGATGACTATGGGCCTTGAGCTGTTGATTCCCAAACCTGTTCTGGTTCATAGGCACCCCAAGGGCTGTTCTGCAGTGCTGCTCTGTTATAACTTGTTCCCTTCCTAAAGTCAAAAGCTCCACCAGATTAAAAAAGTGTAAACTAAGAAAATGAAAGATTAATGTTGTAGCTGAAACTAATCTCTTTGCCAACCTGTCTTTTAAGGTCTCAGTAGGGCTTCTCTTCCATGCGGTTACCCAGGACCACATCCATGCCCTTGCTCCTCTATCTTGCAACCCTTAGTCCCCCTCTCTCCAAGTTTACTTGAAAGTTAGGTGGGTCCTACAGTGTGCAAATAAATCTTCAAAGCTGTCTGCACTCTCCCTCCTTCCTCCAAATCAGTGCAGGGAGTTAAATTTGCAGTTTGGTTCAGATTTGGTCATTTATGAGGCTGTAAATAAAACATTGTTCAAACTTGTCTGAGATATCCATGGTCATCTGGATTTGCTGATTTTGCACTAGGCTCACGCTGCTATTTGAAAGTGAATTGACTGCCCTGTCTCATCTCTTCCTGGGTAGCATGACTCACATTAGAAACCTCCACATGGGTTTCTAATAAGTTTATTACGGAGTGTGTATATACAACATCTTTTTGATGGTCTCAGAGTTTGTGAGATGTGGCTAGATTTTCACAGGGACCACACACGGTACAGTAATAAAACTGACTAATTGAGCATTTGAGATGTATCACTCCTTCATTCCTTTGCCAGTTTTAAAGTTTCAGGTTGTTGCTTGGGGACTTCCCATCGCCTCTTTGGGCTTCTGGATTTCTGTGGTGCAGGATCAGTTTGGAAATGGCGATGGTTAATTGGTCCTTCATTTCTCACTGAAGGATCTTTAAGGCAGGAATAAAGTTCAAAATCCAGGAGAGGAAATTCTTTATTTTCCCCAGAGAAAAAAATCCATCTCTCTTTGAGTGAGAATTTTATATGTGAACATAAACTATGTTTCATTTGCCTTTCCCCGTTGAAATTTCGCTGTTCAGCAGAGGGATGAGAGAACATTTTCTCCAAGGAGTGAGAGGATAGTCATTCTTGTGATTCCTTGGCAAATGGACTGTAGAAATAGTCTAAAGCCAGGAAAGAATAGTCCTAGGCCACAGCATTAGAGATGTGTTTCCAGAAGCAGTCTTGGACCTGAAAATGCTGAAAGCAAGGTGAGCAGAAAGCTGTTTCTGAGGGGGGGGTCATGCTGGAAATGCTGAGCACTCAATGCAAGGTGCTCAGTCAGTCCAGCTCCCACCTGCAGCTCAGCAAGAGGCAAGGTGGTGATAGTCATGTTTCTTACTAAACCCCCACCAAGAGAAGGGCTCAGAAAAGAGAGTGAATGAGAAACCCTCTAAACCCAGCGTAACTGGAGATAAGAGGAGGAGGGAACACAAGACAATCAGATCAAAACTGATTAACTGTTGAGTTACGTTGTTTTTACGTGCTAGGCAAAATCTGCTCTGCCACCTCACCACCCTGTTCACAGGGATAGAACATAATTGGACCTTCCTCTGTCATCAGAGCTGAAAGGCACTAGGGGAAGCAGGTCTGGTGAACCAAGTCTCACCCAGGATGCATGTGCCGTTTTTACCCATGCATTTTTCAGGACTGAGATAAAGACAAATATTGTTGTTAATGACCTAAATTATTAGCCCCTGTAGTTGTACTTAATGCTACAGAACTACAGACCTACACCCAGTGAGGCCCATTTTCCACACAGCATGAATCACTTGCTCGTTTTTTTGTGCTCACTAGTTTCACATTTTAATTTTCCATTCCTCTGGCTTTCCTCATGAGGATGAATAATGGACCATTTATAATACATCAACAATATCAGAGCATACGATTATGGCTTCAGTCCGTGTAATCCCTTCAGATGGTTCGCAGAGCACGAATGCCTGTCGTGCAAAGCCACATCCTATTTCCACAAAGAAAACAGAAGGGGTTGCCAGCCTGGCAGCTTCTCCCCTCTGCCACGCGAAATAGCTCTCAGGAGCTGAGTCATGAAGTGGAGCCCAGAATAATGGGCAATTCCTTTAACCCAGGGACAATAATCAGCTGTGCTAACAATTACAGATGGAAATGGGCTTCAGGCAGGAGTTTATCGTAAGACACGCTGAGCCTTTCTCTTGCTGTAAATAAATGCCTGGGTAAACTTTCATCAAATCCAACTAAATAAGGCTGTGTAATTGAGTTTTATTCTGTTGCATGAGGGGCTGAGCCTGCTCCTGGTGCACGTAGCTGTGATGACTCCAGTGCGTCGCTGGGCAGGGGCAGAGGCAGGCCCAGGGACTGAGCCTGTGCTCTTTTCCCATGGCTCTGCAGGACCTGTGCTGGGTTCTGGCACATTCAGCATCCTTCTCTTTCATGGATACTGCTTTAAGGATAACCTGCTTCTCTTCATGCATCAAAGATCTTCGTTAAGGACTAACAGATCAGATTTTAGCATGTGGCAGATGCTAATTGCAGTTCTGCTCTTATATTTCCTCATCATACCTTTACCTGAGTCATGTATTTGTTGAATATTGGGAAAAGGAATAGTTTCCTGAAACCAGGATTTTGAGTTTGGAAATCCATAGGGTCTGTGCTGCTTGACTGAATCACTCTATACCTAGGGTGCAGTCAGCAGAAGAAGGTGATGAATCATGTGTCTATTCAGTGTGAAATGGGAAGCCTTCATGGAGCTGCTTGTGAGTTGTCACATGCGTTTGTTGGCTGAGTCATGTTACTCAGAAACGTAGGCTGGGATGTGGCACAAGGATCTGTACAGGCAGAAACCCAGTCCATGAAGGATTCTGCAACTGCTGGGGGCTCAGGGGGAGCTCGGGGCTGTGTGAGTGGGAAGGATCACCTGAGTGATTCCATAAGGAACACTACATTTTAGTTCCTTGAGCAGGAACTTAGCAGGAGCTAAAAAATACATTTAAAACATTCCCCAATAAGTACCCCTTTATCCATAGGAGTACTCATCTTAAATAAGAAACTTTAAAGGAAACTTTTTACAATTTTTTTAAAATAAAGGTGTTTTTAAAAGCTAACATATAATTAAATGGACAAAGCATGAGGTAGCGAAGCTACATCCCCTCTCCTTTCTTTGTTGCTGCTGCATATTTTTACCAGTCATTCTAGGTACTTCTTGAGATTCTTTTAATTAGTAGCATTATCTTTTTTCAAATACGAATTTGTCTAAAATTAAGAAAATGCTGAACTATTTTAGCTTTCCCAATACTTGAATGAACATAGTGGAAAAATCTTTTAAAATTCAGTTCTCTTCCTACTGCCCAAATACTTCCAAACCCCACTTTTTTAGGAAAAGGAAAACAAAAATATTTTTCTTTACAAACAAAGACAGACTGAAAACACAAGCACTTGTGTGAGATAATAGATTATAGAAGAATAGGACTCCCTGCTGACAGAGTTCAGTTTGCTGCGCTCCCAGAGAAGGTGCTCTTCTCTGCTCCCAACACCCTGGCTATTTTGGGCTCTGCAGTCTTTCTTCTCTGCTTGTGTTCACAGTTTGCATCAGAAACTGAGAGCACTTCTGCTGCCAAAACTCCACAATATGTATAAAGTCTTCTCTTAAAAAAAACACAAACCCTTTAGTTATTTGCTCTCATTTCCTTAATTCCTATCTATGGGCAAACGCAGCCAGAACCACCATAGCACCATGTGCTGTGCAGGACTGAACAGCAATTTTTTTTATCATTATCAAATTATGAGGAATTAATTACTTGGCAGTTAAACTCAAAGACATTAACACAATGGTGGGCAAAGTTGGGGGTTTTTTTTCAGTATGTCACTGGTACCGGGGCTCCTTCTCTCTCTCCATTTTGCACACAAATGCTACCTTGCTACTGGGTACTTCATCAGAACCTGAAGAAATCCTATTCATACTGATCAAGCTGATTTTCTCTGCCAGCAGAATCAAATACAGTTTAGATTCAGTTTCTGGGTATGTATCGAGGAGTCAGGCAGCATCAGTGCATCAGTAATATTTTACTCTTTCTGGCACTGGCCTGCTGAAAGGAAACATGAAGTATTTCTCACCTCTGACTGAGGTCGGTTCCTGTTGTTCCCTCTCCTGTTCTGAGGGAGAAAGTTGGGAATGAAGCGTTGTAGGGCTCAACCTTTCTCCCATTTAGGTTGAAGGCAGAACTCCACTGATTTCAGTGACAGCAAACGGGATGAAAAGGCCTGAACCAACAAAACACCAAGATGCTAAGGTGCACGTGCCAAGTCCCTTAATGCCCAAAGATTTCATTGCAGCTGAGAACTGCACAGGATGAAGCCAACATTGCACCATAAATGCATTGTGGAAAAGCAGTCTTTTTCTTACTCCCTCTTGGCTGCTGTTTCCTACAAGTTTCCTTCCTGGGGCACCAGTGAGCCAGTTCAGCAGAGTACACTGAAGTGCAGAAGTCAGATAACTGTGCAGATTGTCTGGCTTCATTTACTCTGTACTTCTGGCCTTTCCTTTTCCAAGGGAAGGCTTATGTGGGGTGGAGGGCTTTGAGTGAACTTTGTGTCCTTGGAAAATGAGTCTCGGCTCTGTAAGGAGCAGGATACCTCGCAGCCCCAGATGCAATTAACCAAATGTATTTCCATCTCTCTCTGATGTTGTTTACACAGTGCAAGCCAGTCCAGGGTGGTGAACAGTATGTTTAAAACAAGGTCTTCAAACATTTGGATCCACCCCATCACTCGACTTAACAGATACTTGATACTGATCAAGTGACTCATTTCATTAAGAAGGAAACCTTGCTGTGTGGCTGACGTCCGACAGCAAACAGTGAGCCCCATTGTCATGAGCTGAGTCCTTTCTCTGTCCCAGCCCACATGCCCTGAAGATGCACACCGAGTCACGGGCACAGCAGCAGCACTGATCCTGTTTTTCCATGGGGTGTGTGCCAGCTACAGGCACACAGCAAACCCCTGTGTGCGTGAAATACCCTGTGTGTGTGTATATATATATAAAAAATATACCTGGACTCCCTGCATGCCCCTGCAATGGAGGGGCAAAACAGGATGCTCATTGATGATCTGGAGGTAGACAGTTTTATTTTATTAGCAAGACAAAAACTGCTTCTTGCTTGCTCCCAGTTTGAGGAAGTTCCTCCTGTTTTTCCCATTCACCTTGT
>JAVSBS010028697.1:24785-66023 GCA_033124195.1 Coracias cyanogaster
CGCTTGTGCTTGGTAGCAGCATCTGCCAGCTCCTAGCCACTGAGCAGGGCACATGATCGGCTGTAAGCACTCCAATAACAGGTAGTATTCAAAGTGCATGCAAGGGCCTATGTTAAGAGTCTCAAAAAGAAGTAACTTTAAGAAATGTGCCCGTGTGCCCAGAACCGCTGCTGGCAAACAGCCCTTTTGTGAGTGAGATTTCGTGGGTGCAGCCGGGTCCCCAGGTGAACACTTACACACCTTCCAGAACTGAGGGTAGGTTTCACTGGGATCCTGGATGCAGAGGAGAGGGATTATTTCAGTGCAGTTACTCCTTCATCTGCTCCACTTCAGCAAATGTGCTAATGACTGGTAGTTCACTAAATGCCATGGAAACCCCAGGGCACGTAGTGAGATCATCTGCCAGTTTTATTTTAAGATTTTTGTTTAGGAACAGTTTTTAAGGCTTTGGGAAAAAACCACAACAACAAAAAAAAACCCCACCCCCCAAAAAAACAAGTAACAACAACAAACCGACAAGGGAGGATTCACTGAGAAGCATTTCCACAGCTGAAGATAGAATTTGTCATAAGCCCTGACCATACAAACCTCCACAAAAAGCAGGAGTTTATACCCATCCATACAATTTACCTCCACAGGTAGAAAGAGCCAAAAAAAAATACAGTGCAGCAACCAAAATGTGTTTTGTTATAATAACTGAAAACATTTGCTTTTTCCAATGGCATCTGAGCTACTACATGAAAAGTTTATACTTGCCTTTTATCAGTGTCTGCTTTTTATATGAGATCTAGAAACATCAGTGGCAACATCCTTTAACTTTCAATTCGATAGAAAAAAAAGTGTCTCGATCAAATACAACAAATGTCCCACAAAGATTCTTAAAAGTACTGTTCTCTTCAGAAATATCCAACTCAGTAGACAATTGATCGAAAATACAGAGCTTGTGAATGTTGTATTCACAGTTTGGTCAGGCTTTAGGATTTTTTTTCCCGGATTTCCAAACTGAAGAAAAATGACTGACTTGGTGATAACTAGAAGTACCAAAACCGCGGCAAGAAAAGTGCTTACGGCAGTGTAATGACATTGCAGAAAGAGAAATAATTTGGTTCAAGTAATTAATTTTTCAGATATTTGAGCATTACCACCTAGTACACTCAGGTTATTAATGGGTAATTAATACCTAACTTTCCATCTTGAAAAGTTGCTTTTGCTCCCATGTGTTGGCCATTTGTCACTAATATTCACTTTTCAGGGAGGAGCTTGGTTCTGCTTTCTGTCCAATATCATGGGTTTTGAAATAGTAAAACAATAAAGGTCCAGGGTCACCCAGCTCTGAACCCCAGCTGAATGGGGAGTTAAAACAGCAGGGAAAAGGGAGCAACATATTTTAGGGGAACATGGAGTAAATATTAACTTCTAATTAAAGCCCTCTACAACACCCAATCTAGAGAGGGATCTCCACCAGCAGAGGAGGAGGGTCATGGCTGCATTGCCCCTTGGTCTGGCTGGCTCCTTTTTTCTGGTTCACTCTGTCTGGGCTATTTTGGCCACAGAAGGTTAATGCCAGCACTGTTAGGACCAGTGGAAACACATTTGGGGGTCAAAGGGAGATGGAGCACATGCCCCAGGACAAAGCAAAAGAAACTGTCCAGAGTGAATTAGTTTCCTTTTTCTTCTTCTCCTGATAGTGAAAGGATTGGTCTATGGAAATGTCTCATTTTGTTTCATTTCTAAATAATGCTTTCTCTGTTGTTTGGTGAAGTTTTTTATTTATGCTGGTTGCGGATCAGTATTTTTAACTTCTCTTCCTTTTTTTCATCAGCAAGAATATTAACCACTAAAATGAAAAAATACGTCTTTAAGACTCCCAGAAGATAATATTTGACTTTCTGAAAATACACAGCACTTCCCTGAGTTTGTTTGGGCTATTTTCATAGCCTTGAGTTTGGCTTTCAGCACTCCACCCCTAAATACTGTGGAGTTTACTTTTGTTTATCTTCACAGTGGAGAAAACTACTAGTCCATGAAATATTAGCAGCTGCAGCTTGCTGTCAGTGCAGCATGCAGGTAGTGTTGGTAGAACCTACCAAGTAGCACGTAAACACTGGTGCCTCTTTTGAGCAAATTCTCCTATGAAAAGATTATAAAGAACACAAGACTAATCTATTTGGAGGACAGATTCCAGTTAGGTTACAAGATACATGAATGACACCCATTCACTTTTTTTTTCGGGGTGGGGGGAGATGCATCTGAATTGACTAACTTCAGAATGAGGTCTTTGAGTCCAACACTGGGCCTTCTTAAAAGAGGCAGTGATGAAACCTCATTTCCATACCTGGCTCTCTCTGTGTTTATGAGGTTATATGCCTACCTGCAGCTGGAAGAGTTTTATGCAAAAAAAAAAAAAAAAAGTTGAAGGAAATAAATCAAATTAATGGCTTATGTATTGCAAAAGAGAAGAAATTCAGAGGAAGCTTGTGTGGCTGGCTGACATACCTGTTTAGTTCAAACAAAGTAATTGTAAAATATATAAATATACACATTTCCATGTGTTAACAAATGTGGAGTCATGGGAGACAAAGCATAAGAGATCTCCATAAATTGGTGATTAGTGTTATATTTATCTTTCTCTAGGCTTGATCTGAGAGCTGGTGGCCGGGTCCCTCCACAGCCATCTATTCATTCGTCTCGTTGCTAGTCGGACATTCAGTTCCACCTTACTTCTCTACATCTTCTGTTCACACTGATCTTGGCTTTCCCTTCCTTTTTCTTTCTTCTGTGGTTCCTTCTCTTGGCAGCCCATTTCTCTCAGCTGGAGGTCCTCAGTTTTTTCACTCCTTTCTGAATTGTACTGACAAGTTTGCTTTCTGTAGCTGGTCTTCTCTGCTAGCCAGTCTTGTTGGCATGTGAAAGTTCTGTGGCCTCATATTTTTCCCCCAAGTGTCTAGATTCATAATTGCCAAAAAGGATAAAAAAATAGAAATGATCACCTTTGCATCTGCCACAGTAAACTACAGGCATTTCTGTTTCAGAGCATGCTTTACTAAAATCTCAGTGAACATTTTGCCTCTCTCTGGACCAAAGAAAATACAAGAAAATTCCCACTGTTTTTCATCTCATTCCTCAATTACTAGTAAAGTAGCACACCCTTATGCACAGGCCTAACATCAGTCCATTCACAGGTCAGTGTGTGAGTAACACTAATAAAAGAAATCTTGTGTCATTCGATTGTGTGCTCTCAGCCTTACCTGTGAGCTGAGTAAAGAAAACAAAGTTGTAATACAGGGAGTTGGGAAATGGGGTTAGAGGTGGGGTAGAGAAATGTGAGAAACAGTGGTTGCTCCCTGGCAAGGCAACAGAGCAGAGAGGAACTGTCAATGTTGCCTCAGCATAATTCAAAGAGTTTCTCTTTTAATATTTACAAAGCTACCAAGAATAGTAAACACAAGGACTGTTTGGAGCATGCCCACTGAATAAGTCATCTCTTTCGTGCTGGAATCATTTGGAGAGTTGGAAATTTCTTTTAATAGCTCAGTTGACAAGCTGTTGATTCGATAAGTCTTTACAAATAAACCATGCATTCATGTCAGTCAAATAATGTTGAAATAATTTCATAATCACAGAACTCCACCGTACCAGCTGACAAGAAGGAAGAATTTAGTCTTGAAAGTATGTGGGGAGAAATCCCCAACATAGGTCTTGCACTCATTGGAGTTACAGGAACAAGGCACCGCTCAGATGTTAGGGCTGACACGTTCAGTTCCAAGATGAAACTGGAAAAAAGCCAGCACCAATGGACATAGATTTCCCAACACCTTGAAGAAGAATATAGTAATTTCTTCCAGCTTTTTGGAAAAACAGTTAGCTTCTCTCAACTTAGCCAGGGTTTTGTCTCATGTGGCCCTTAAAAATTTGTAAAAGATCAAGACAATGCCCATCAATATATTCAGCAAAGACAGCTGAAATAAAGCACTGAATGGGGATCGAGCACACTGCTGCCGTTACACTATGGCCTGTGCCCAGCTGCTTCCACCACTGGCTCTGGAGGACGGAGCCAGATTTCTGCACCCAAATGAGCTGTCTCTGCATCAAACCACGGTGTCAGGTTGGGCTTCTCGTTTTGCATGTCTGTTTCTAAAAATGTATGTTGATTGTCAGGATGATGTTGAAAGATGGTTCTGAAAGGCTGGACCTTGGTATAGTCCCAAGGACTGAGCACAGAAATAGGGATGGCAGCAGAGTGAGCCAAAACCTATCAGAGTGGTCTGCTCCCTTTCCCAGCCATCACAGTTCCCTTCCCCTCTGCTCATCATGCTTCAGGAGGCCTTTATTGCTTCTGCTTTCCTCCATCTTGGAAGCAACTGCAGCAAGCCTTGCTTGAAACATGCCACCTTGGAGAGACTTACATGCCCTGTGCTGATGCAGCCCCATCACCTCGCTGCCATGCCTCCCTGCATTGTGCGGATGCTGCGCTCACAAGAAGATAGAGGTTGCATATGAGGTAGTATATAATGGTATATGGTAGTATATAATGCATATATGGTAGTATATAATCACACATATTATGTATTATATTATTTTACATCATATTATATTATATTATATTATATTATATTATTATATAATTGTGTATAATATTATAATATATACAGAGTATGATCATAATAAGACTTTTTATGAGGTGCTATTCAAACTGTGTATATTAATTAGATAAAATTACATATAATATTTCTAAATTAAATTATAGATGTGATCTTATATAGTTAATATATAATATATAATTAGATATAATAGTATACATTAATACACAAAAATCATTACAGCATTGGCTTTAATATAAATACTTCAGTTCTGTTAGGACCCAGTTTTCACAAAATGCCTGTGTTGAGTATCCACACGGGATGGAAGCGGAGCTACACACCCAGTTTTCACTGTCATATTTCCACATGCCCTCTGTAGAAATGGTGTGCACCCATTCTACATGTGGGTCCTCAAATCCAACATCTACAGAATTTCAGGTACTGAAATGTATTCAGAGCCAACAGCAGAAAAATCTGCAGAGTGGCACCTGCCCTGCCACTACAGGAGGCTGTTGTGTAAACACAGGGTTTTTTTTCTGGCTGGCATTTTTTTAACCTGTTCACGTCCTGCTCTGGTGTGTTGGCAAAGCAGTCACAGTGATTGCAGGACACTCCCAGGGCTGTTTGTGTGTTGTTCGCATTTGGCACCCTCACCTCATACCTATTTGACAGCAAGCAAATAAGCAGCCAAATACTTCTGTGAAACAAGGAAGCCCCGACTGAAATCCATTGCTGTCATTTTTTTAAAGCTTCAAGGAGAATTTGGAAAAACAGTGGAGTTCCCTAGCAAGGGAGGAATCAGCTGTATTATGAATATTGTTCCTTTGCAGGGGGTGGAGAAATAGAAACAGGCGAGAGGAGAGCCTGGGAATTTTAATAAATCCATTTCTACTGGTACCAAGCAGCTTTCTTGATGTGTTAGTATCAGGACACGCTGCCAAGGCAGCACTGGGCACATCAGCACTCCCACACCGCGAGCCGCGATAGCGTTTCATTTGGTGTAAGGTCTGTCAGATCAGCGTTCAGGTTTTTTTTGGAAAGAACGAAACAGCTGACTAAATAAGGAAAAATTAACTTTAAAACGACACTAGAACAGCCTTGAAACCCATTTGAACCATGCTGCTGTGACACTCTGCATCCCGTGTGTGTGCGTGCCTGCACGAGAATTTACTAATACATATAATGTTAACTACCCGCTTATGTCCTGAAGCAAGGCTGGGAATGAATTTCAGGAAAAGAGATGTTTGTTTTGCGCGGGCGCCCACATCCCATATACTTTCAGTCTTGAGGAAATTGCCCCGTATCTCCGCCCTGTGTACGCTTATGCCTGTAGCTGTAGGCAGTAAAGAGGGAGAAGACACAGAGCTTACGGACACTGGTGTACCCCCATTCCTCTGTGTCCCCCTGCATGGAGAGCCTGACCAGCAACCAGCCCAGGGTGTATCTGCTGCTCCCGCCCCAGCTGAAGCCGTACAGCTGTTGCCTCAGCAGAGAAAGGGATTGGATTTCACAGGCTGTGTAATCGGCGACAACACTCTTTGGCTTGGGGATAGCAACAAGCCTCACCCAGGCTTAGCCATCCCCTTTCTGCCCGTAGAGGAACGCCCCGGTCGACATAGAAGGAAAATTGTTTGCTGAATTTCTGCACAGCCCTCCTTCCAATTGCTGGAGCGAGAGGGGGAGTGAAAAAGAGAGAGAGTTTAAGGCAGGCTCTGCACTGGTGTTCTGGGCTATTTCAACTTCAGGGCAACTTTAGAGAACTTCAGTTATTTTTGGTAAGTTTTTTTTTTAAAAAACCAAACCCTTCTCTCTCGCTTTTTCTTTCTTTTAATCTCTGATGCAGATTGCATAACTTTGCAGCAGATGATGGGCTTTTAAAATTGCAAGGAGATGTGGGTGTGTGTATTTTGCATCCTTTGATACAGAAACTGGACATCCTGATTATAAAGACATAACGTTCCCAGCTGCTGTACTTGATAAGCGAAACCTGAAGATGCTTTGCGTTAAACAATAGTGCCAGGGAAAAGTCTGGCCAGAACTTCAGCCAAGGTGCATCCCACCTGGCATAGTTTGCCTTTTTCTTCTGCATGGGAAGAAGTAAGATCAGGGATGAATGAATGTGTTTGTTCAGCCAGCTAAAAAGTTTTTGATACACATTTTTAATGCAGGGTTTTCAAGCTTGTGTACTAAGCCTCCCAAAGCTTTCAGAGGGATGTTGGTTCTCAGCCCTATACACACCCCTCCATTCAGTAATCTCTCTCACAGATCATCCACGTTGTTTTTCTTACTTCCTCTGTCTGTATATGTAACCCATCCTACGATCTCAAAGATAGTGAAACTCTCTTTTGTAGTGCAAAGAGCCAGTCCCAGTCATTGCAAGGAACTGCAATGTGCAAACTCTAATTTGCTCACGGTGAAGTTGGTTTCTGAGGAACATCAGGTTTCTGTTATTTGTTTTCTCCATAGATATGTTTGGATTTTTATAGTATCTGTGCTTCTACAAGAGGAATTCTGTTTGTGTGGATATTATATCTCAGTAGATACCATTTGCAATATATATATCATAATGTACTGACTTGGCACTGGGATCTCTATATGTTAGTGGTATTTGAGACTAGGATTAACCTTGAAGCATTTAAAAAACAGATCCATAACCTTGTCAGCAGAAGTGGGATCCTATATGTGTTCACTGCAAGGCTGCTGAGGGTAGTTCACAAAGTCCTAGGAAATACGCTGGGTAAAATTATTCTGTCCACCTGTCTACATTCTTTGCTCCATCCTTATATGTTATACCTTAATATGTTTCTGAACACATGAATACCGATGATCAGAAGCAGGATTTGTCTCTGTAGCCACATGCAGAGAGAATGAAAAGTACATGTTGTTAAAGCTTAGATAGAAAATAGAAAAAACATTACTCACATGAGACAAAATACCAGAAGTCTACCCCTCTACAACAAAAATAATAATTCTTTATAATCTATGAAACAAGAAATACAGAAAGTTGGAAGGGGACTCTTAAGAGATGCAGGACTTAGCAAATCATCACCTGTTGCATGCATGAGGGAAAACTTCTTAGTGTTGCCTTGCTCTGCCTCTTACTATAGTGAAGAAAAACTATGAGGAATTTTGAAGATACAAGAAAATCGGAGGAAAAGCAGCTTACGACAGCCAATTTTCTTCCAAAAGCTGTCCAAATATAGGTCAAGAATCCAACTGAAAAAGTTTCAGATGTTTAACAGCACAGGAAAACATACAACAGCTCAGACTTTATTGTGTTTTATTAGCTATGTTTAAAACTCGTAAGTGTGACTGGAGCTTTTAAGTGCAGTAACTCTAACAATGGAGTTAACAATAACTCTTCAGCAATAAACTGAAGTCCACAAATCTGCGCCAGGCGCTCTGCAGTGCTGACATGTTCCATGATGGCTGCAGCTTTTCTGTGGAAGCATGTAGATTTGTTAGCTAAAATCGCATTTTACTATCTTTGGTGTGGCACTCTCGTAAAGTAAACTCTCCTATTAGATTACGAGGCTTGTGTAAATCTCCGGCTGAAGTCGGTTTGAATCTCGTCAGTCCTCGTAAGCAATCCATCGAGAATGGCTGCCTTCCAACCTGCTCTACAGCGGGTGTTAACATCTTTTCAGTCAGACGGGGCAGCAGTAACTTCTAGCACTGATTTGCCAGGGATTTGGAGATGGCACGTATTTTCTGCTTTTAATTGTCTTGGACGCTCAATCTGTGTTCACAACTATGAGGTCAACGTGCCTCTCTTCACTTTTGGCTGTACTTGAAGCTCATCACTGAAACAAAATCCAACAGTCTGTAATACATGGTCAGGGGAATAGCTCTGATCTGAGTTAACCTCCTGTTAACTACAGTGGGTTCAGTTCCCTGTGCTCAGAGGCACCTTTCTCTGGGAAGCCATGCCAGGAACTCCACAGGTACTTAATGCTGTCACTGTGAGCAAAGGGAGTAGGACGTACAGCACTGGGATCTTACTGAAGTGTCATGTCTTGCATGAAGCCACAGGAATGCACATTCCCTTAGTGTGAACCTCTTTGGGTTGGCTTTTCTTCCTCAAGTTTTCTACTAGGGCAAAGAAGTCAGTTAATCCTATGCAAGTGTAAAACACTGAGGGATTTTAGTAAGACTTTTTCCAGGATTCTTCACATCAGGAGACCTAAATAATCAGAATATAAGGCAGTGTATTTGAAAGGTGTGAAAGTTACTGGATTATATTCTGAGTAAACATCTAGCTTTACATTCCATAATGTCCCCCATATCAGAGAGCAGCAAAATATGCACTGGAAAAATCAGGGTTTCCACCTCTGGCAAAACATCTCACTGTCTTTCTGGGCTCCATGTTGCAGGTTCAATTCAAACCCATAAGGCTGAAAAAGGCCTTGATAAAGCCCTGCTCTGAGCAAGGAGGGGACCTGACTTCTGCACCGGCACAGGCAGACTGAGCAAGGGCAAGCTTTTGCTTCCAGGCAGTTTGCCACATCCCTGAGCCCTAGTGCACTAAAAAACTGTTTTTCTGACAACATCATTTAACAACTACTGCCTGTCCTGCTTCCTTTAGCTGTAACTTCCAATCTGAATCTGCCTAGCAGGCTTTTTCCTTCAAAGCCAAGTGGTGGAGCAGTGCCAAGCAATGCAGGGGATTCAGCTCCTGAAGGAGCTAAGATTAAACCTTACCAAGAGTAGGTTGCCATCTCTCTACATGCGACAGAAATCAAGACAATGCTCTTGTGGCAAGGAAGATCCTTTGGATGACCCGCAGCTGTGCCTAGCCCCAGTGTAGGAGGATTGTGGCTGTACTTAGGGAAACTTGCTAAATCCATGCATTTGCTCATCTTATGCCGGATTTTAAAGTCAAGGCTGGAATCATTGTTTTATATTGGAAAACAAAACTTCATGCTAGGAGAGGGCCTTTCACACACTAAATACTTCCTACCAACATGTTTACTTCCTGAAAGGAGGTAGGTGGCCAAATATCTGGAAGTAACCATTGACTTGCAACATTGTGGAGGTTGTGTCTGCAGTGTTCTGTCAGAGAAGGGGAAACCATGGGTTCATCATCCAAATCTGACCAAATGTGTAGTCCAGACTGGCTGGAACAAGTCAAAACACGTTAAGGTTATTATGGCACGCAAGTGATAAATAAGCCAAGGTAACTGATAGGGAATCCATCTGCTCTCATGGCATAGGGATGGCAGCTCTGCAGGGAGACAGTCCTAGGCCATGGTAACAACCCAAATCCCAGCAAAATTCCGTGGAGCAGGAATGTGAGTGCCTGAAGAAGAGCAGGCACCGAGCCCACTTCATCTACCCAATAAAGATAGCAGTGTCTTCAGAGGGCAAAGTTATCTGTTTTTCAAAAACACAAACAAGGAGATAAGGTTTATATGATTTCCAAGCCTGCTGATAAATGCTCAAGACTCCAAAGACATAGTAACTGTTCTTCACTGCTGCGTAAATGTTATTTCTTCTCTGTAGTTAAGAGAACAAACACCACTTAATTTTGATAGCAGTGGGCCATGCCTGACATTTGTGGAGTCAGGGGAGCAGCTGTTATCCATGCGGCCATCTGATTTTAAATACCTTTCTACCTGCCCACTGACCTCTCAGCTCTCCCTGCCTTGAAGAGTGGGATGTTTGTGGCCTCAGCCAGTGCTGGAAGGCAGAGGTTTCAAGCTGCACATACTTCTTCCCATTTGTACAAGTCCTAGCTAAATAGTCTAATACACTACTATACACAGAAAACCTCCCTCCTTGCAGTAAATCCTGAAAGCTCACACATCTTATTAGTCCCATCATCCCTATTTTTCCTAAGTATCCCATACTCCATGCCAGCCATAGAAAGCTGATGTCATTCAGCTTTCCATAGATCACCTCTTCACAGGTCACCTCTTCATTTACTTTCTGTGTGGTTTGCCCTGGCACAGCCCTTTCACTGTCAGTCAGGCACAGCACTCTACTTGTCCCTCAAAATAAGTACATGCAGGAACTTTTCTTTTCCTTGCTTCATGTCATTCTCACTTTAATCCAAAGTCCCAGCTTTAGCAGAATTACTTGGAGGACTGAATTCCAAAATGGAAATTTTAGCATGAAGAAGAAACTCAAAGGACGTGGATGTAGGAGCAAAAATTAGGGTTTGGTAGTGAATGGGATAATTACTTTTTTACACAGCAAGAGCTGCTTCAGCTGATGTTTGCATTATAAGGGGAAAAATGTCTAAGTGGTATTAGTCATTGTTTTGAAAAATAGTTAGAAATCAGCTTTTGGTGAACCTCAAAGAGGTTAGCAGCTCTCCTTCAGATAGATTAGCATCCAATAGGCTGGGTTGAGTTTTTTGTTTGAAATGTGTGCAGATTTATTGGAAGGAATATGAGCTGAAGGTCTGTGAAACTATGACAAGCAAGCTAGTGGCTTTGATTGCTGGTATTCCATGGTACGGACTGAGCTTTCCCTATTCCTGCTTCTAAAATCAGCCGAAAGCAAATAATTTACAAGAACACAAAAATGTCATTAAGCATTCCCCAAATACTTTCATATATGTCAGAGTTGATCTGATTTCTGCTTTAGTGAAAGGTTGCATTGATTTTCATATGAACCGTGTCCTCACACTCCTCGACTTTTTCACATAATGAGCTTGATTATGAGGAAAAAAATTATTTGCACAACAAATAGCTTGGACAACTCAATGCCTAATTAAAATAAGCAGTTAGAGCCCATTTTGGAGGCAAACTGGGCATTTTCACTTGAGAATGACCACACATGACATTTGTACACATGGTGATGGATAGCTACAAAGGCAATGATGCGTGCAGTTGTGATGCTAACTTACTAATCAGGCTTCCTATGAACTGACAGTGCTTGAGTTGTTGTGAAGGGTAATACCTTCTTAGGCTCTGCTATCACTCGCTGCTTCTGCGGCATGTGTTAGACTAGAAAATTATTGATGGTGTAAATGGTGTAAAACAGACTTTTGAAGGTTATTTCACACAGAGGTATTTCTGAGGGAACAGTTCAGTGATTTATGGAGCTGGATGGAGACAGGACCCCCACAGAACTGTTATGAAAGGAATACATTTAGTAATGGCACTGTGATCTTACATCTGTATTTGAATTGTGTGTCCACAGTGGATTCAACAACTGCTTCAGTCAGTCTAAGAGGAATCTGTGAATGAAATGGTTTAGATAGAGGTAGCAGGAGGAATCCTATTTTTCTTTATAAGATTATCCTTCCTCAGAGATTAAAAAGAAGTTTTTGGATAAATCTACTGGTTTATGCCAGGAAAGCTCATCACAGAGATTAAGGCATTAATTACATAATTATAATGAATACCTTGCAACAAAATATATAAACTCTATTTATTCTGAATAAACCTTAAAGCCAAAAGATAAGCCTAGCACTTGCAGATAAGATCAAGAATGAATGTAATCTCTCCTAAATATACCAGCTTGTTTCTTAAAAAGAGAACAGGGTGCTCGGTGCATGTGACAACAAATCATCCCTGGGTCTCATGGTTGGGAGATCAGAGCAGCTGTCGGGAGTCTCTGTGAACTGCTCACAGCACATTTTCCTAGGAGCTCTGTCTCCTGCTTCTCCCTCCTTCTCTCCCTTTCTCCCTTTTTCTGCTTTGCTACTGTGGATAAACTGTCCTGGTCCTGCAGAACTGCTTATATCCCAACCATGTGGCTAGCCCTAGTACCTGGGCTTCTCCCAGAGACCCGGACCATTGTTACCCTTCTGCTGGTGATGAGCACAGCAGGATTGGGAGCATAGGCAGGTACGTGGACATGGCATGGGGTATGCATGTTCAGAGGCCAGGCTGCTCAGAGACTATTGCCCAGAGTGGCAGCAGCTGTAGGCAGGAGGAGTCTGGTAGCACAGATGTTGTTTGAGAGCAGCAGTGTTTTGTCATTTTGGGGCCAGCACACCTGTGTCAGCAACATTTACTGTACATCCAGTCAGTGCCTGTCAGGATGACATCCCAGTCAGCCTATGGGGCTCTGCAGCACGTTGGCGTACAAATGCATAAATGTCTGTCTCTCTTGATTTAAAAAATTATTCAATCCCTCTCTTTCAGCATAGGATCATGACTTGCCCAGGAGATGACTGCACAGTGCAGCAGCACGGAAGGCTGTGGCAGGCAGATGGCAGAGCAGATGGGTTGATGGTTCAGCAGGTTTGGTGTTTGCATGCAGGCAAATGGTGCTCAGCCTGGCAGCACGATACTGGCAGGGGCGTTCAGGGCACTCAGCATTGGAGAGACACAAGGTGCTCTGAAACAGAGGGGCTGAAGTAGCTGAGTTGGATTAACTTGTTGGACTTGGACCATAGCTGACGGCAAGGCTTGGGTAGGAAAATCTGTGGAAACAATCTGATTTCCTATTTTCAGTTATAGAGTGTTTTTCTGAAAAAAAAAGTTAAATTCATGCAGGACCCACGAAGGAAGCTTGTGACAGGCCCAACCTGAACTCCTTTGCACGCTGGTGTCTCTAGGGTCAGTCTGCCCAGCAGAGCCAGCATTGAGAGAAGATACCCTGGCAAAAAGGCAAGTATGGAAGCAGGAAGCCCACAGCACACCCCAGTGCCACAGCCCACTGCCTCAGCAAGGCTGCCTAAAGGTACCTGCAAACCCTCGTGATGCAGTGATGGAGTCAAAGACGATCCCAGAGCAGGGACAGAAGAAAATTACAGGGAAAGAAAAGCAATGACTTTGGATTATTTCTCAAGGACACTGAGAAAGCAGCCAGCAGGGCCAGACACACACATGTCCAGCCACCAAACAGTGAAAACCAGTGTGAGCAAGACAGTCCCATGCAGCAAAACCCTCTCGTTGCCCCCATGGGCAACCACAGTCTTTCCAGCCCAGGGGAAGCACCGTGTAGGTGTTGCATGAGATCCAGGTGCCATAGTGCTGTATACGAACATCAGCAGAGAAATGCCCAGCAGTCCTCACAGCAGTCAGGGTGTTTGGGGTCCTTCTGCTGACCACTGGCCCCACTGTTCTCACCTGTGCTTTATTAATTTATTTGCACTCCTTTGTGTTTGGAGCTTATTGCTGGTGCATGTTCAGTCTCTGCCCTGCTTTGAAAGATGGGGATTGAAGTCAGCAGATCTCCACCCTGCCGTGTGATAGCGAAGCAGCGCTTTTTCAATGCTCTCCCAAGTTGTGATATGCATTGAAAACTGGTCTTCTGCCAGCAGTCCTCTGTGTGGGGAACTGCAGGGAAACTCAGGTGCTGCATGAGCCTCTCCACTATCACACTGTTATTTCATGGCCTGGGCTGACAAAAGTCAGGCTCCCAGGCAGCACACACAGATAGAGCCCATGAGCATGAGGCTTTCCTTTGCACCAGAGCAAAGAGAGGGCAAAAGAGGTATAAAAAGCCACGAGCATTTTCTATGTCCCATAAATCCTCTCTTTAAATGCCCAATAAGGAATAGAGAGGGAGGGAAAACCATCATCCTCTAATCCAAAACAGGAGCTGGCTGTCACACCAACACAAACAGACCAGGCTAACTCCTCCACTAACTCTGTTCTTGCGAGGAGACAGAGATGGACTGCGATAAGGTTTTGGCTCTCAGACACACTTGGAACTACGTGCAAGGCCATCCAGAGCCCACGCGCTCAGGGGAAGGGAGCGGGGACTTGCTAAGCTGGCACTGACAAATTGTAGCAAGGAGCAACATCCTTGACCTGGCTGCAATAGCTTTGAGGAGAAGAGTGAGAGTTTCCTGCTTTGCAGAGACTTTGCAGAAGGAAATGTCCCTGCATAAAGTCAGGCTTAAATCTGTTAAACTTACTATTGTCAGACAAAAATGGCACAACCCAGCTTTGTTTGTCAAGATGTACTCTTGTCATTTATTGTTTCTGCGGTATGATGGCAGGTTAAGGACCCACTGTGTTAACTAATATGTACCCGGATGTGCCTCAGAGGACTTAGAAGCTTTGTGTCAAGCAAGTCGAGCAAAACAGAGGTGGCATTAATGAAGAAATAGTGGAAACAGTTTTACAGAGAAAGAAGGCAGGCTTTTCTGGGCTGTGTTTTGATTTGTTTCATTGTCTAGAAGACCTCAGAAATTCTCAGTCATAATTAAATCCCTGTTGGCTCGAGCAAAGCTGTGGACACAGCTATCCTGCATATGGGTTCGTGCAGTGCTTGTGGTGGAGGCACGTAGTATGACTGAGCATGAGCACTGTGGTCTTGCTGTGTGGGGGATCTGCTGGTGCTGTCCTGTGGAGGGCCAGAGACCTCTGCTTAGACACCTGAATGCAAAATCTTGTGTACTTTTGTTTTCTATTCAAGAAAAATGGGAGAGTTCTGCAAAAAGGAGTTTAGGCAACCTGCAGCTGATAAAGTTTTTGTTCCCACTGTCATGCCCCTTTGGTATTCATGGGAGAGAAGGATGCAATGTGCAACGCTGCAATTCTTTTTAACCTCTGTCCAGCACCCCTGAAGTACTCCTCAGTAGCCAGAGCAACACTCTGGCAGTGGAGTTATAGCAACAGCAGCACAACATCTACAACTCCCAGATGGATTTTTATGGTGACAGGCAGGAAAAACGGACGGGCGTTCACCTCGAGGGTGAAAAAAAAGGCAAGTAAGAGTGTGTTCAATGCCTCAGAGGCACGGACTCACCTTGGGCTGACACCATTAAGGATATTTTGCTGACAGGACATGACTTATTCCCATAGAAAGGAGATTTACATTGCTTTTGGAAAATAAATGGCAGTGGCCCTCCACACAGACACTATAGATAGCTTAATGTGCAACTTTCAAATATTTGGACAATCTGTTCACAAAATAAATCAATAGAAAATTAATTAGCCATCAGTCTTTAAGCAGACCTGAGTGGGTTTAATGCAAGACCCATTCTGACAGACCTTCTTACCTTTAAAGAAATTAAAAGGCATGGAGACTTGTTTTAAATCTATACTTACGGAAATCATGATGCAGTTTGGGTTTTTTTGATAGTAGATCAGTCTATTCACTGCTTGGCTGAGTTACAAAAAGAGTATTTTTGTAGTTAGTGTCTCTTTTCAAAGTCATGAAATATATATAGATACAATGTATATCTATACAAAAGTAGTATGTGCTTAGATGAGTTTTTCACTGATAGGCTAGTTGGCAAAGAAATCACTTTTAGTTGTCCATTAGGGCCGGATTCAATAGAAATGTTGGCTGACTTCACTGCGAGCCTTGGAAACCATCAGAGTATTCAAGGCTTAGGCAGGCAGATGCCTGCTTTAATTTCTATTGACAAAGGAGAAGGAGGGATGAGTAAATGTAAAACATTTCCTTCCAGCATTGAGCTAAGAGAGGCAGCATGGTGCAGGGAGGAGGTGGAACCCAGGACATCTGGCTTGCATTTATTGCTGGTCCTGCTGCCAACTTTGTGACTTTGAGCAAGTCATTTTTTTGCTTTGCTACCTTACTTTCTGTGAGGCAGGGAGAGCTTGCCTGCTTTCACATGGTGCTCTGAGCATCTGCAGGGACTTTATGGGGACCATGACCAAATGCTGCAGTTGCCAAGATGGCATATTCATATGTGCCCAGCAATGGTGTCTGAGTGATCAGTACCTCAGAAGGTGCAAGGGCTATCTATGCCCTTTGAGAGCCCAAAGAGAAAGATACTCATTAAGTAGCACTGCACCTGCATCAATACGTGTACATAATTATTAGTAACTAGTGCCTTCTGCTACTACAGACCAGAAAGTCATTCAGAGCAGGAGTTAGGTTGGCAACCTTTCACCTTTACTTATGATCTCTCATTTACTATGCCACTCCCAGGGAGGAGCAGTTGCTTTTGGGCTAAGTCACAGGGAATGAGGTGACTATTCTGAAATGTGCTCATTGTGGTGCTTCCAGTACCCACAGCTGTTGTCAGGTTCTCAATGTGGAGGAAAGAAGCCTGGCTTTTTTTTTTCTTTTCTTTAAGATGCATTTTCTGCCAAATATGAACAACTGAAAAAGCATGTGGAAGCAAAGAATGGGTCATATATGGCCTTCTGCATGTCACCAGCAATTGCTGTGTAGTCCAGAAGTGATATTTAGGCTATAACTGGAAAACTTCTGCTTACATCTTATTTGCCTTTGTTCTTCACTTTATACAACATTGATGTCCTAATGCTACTTGCTGTATAAATCAATTGAATTAATGGCTAATCTACAAAATGCTTGCACTGTCTTCTATAAGTATTTACTCTTCCAAGGATGCAGACATAATTACTGTGTGTGGTGCTGTATGCCCTGCTGGATTTTACAAGATGCAATCAAAGCTGATCTGAGCCCTTGTCACAGTCGGAATGACAAGAGGAATGCAATGTAGCATGCTGTATGCCAGTTTCATTCAGGGCAATGAATGTCATGCTTGAGTAGGCACAGAGTGAAATCTCAGTACATCAAGATTTGATCCTGCAAAACACTAAATGATCAGCAGGTATCATCTGAGTCCTACAGACTTTTGTAAACTTCCATTCATGGCACTGTCTTCTTTATCCTACTGGTGGGTCAAGACGTCTTTCATGAATACCCTCTTGGAAATACTTGGAACATTAGAGCTTGGGCAGACCTACATCTCCACAAACCTTTACATGATCTCAAGACTCTCTGCTGAGTGTTGGAATAGAGGATGGAAGAACTTGCTTCTATGCACAGTACATATCTGTGAATAAAGATGAAATATACATTCCCGGGTCAGAGTAATGAATATCAATAGAAAACATCGACAGAAAATGATCTCTATCTATACACTATACAGCAATGCTTCTCTTTATTTCGCTTTAACCCATGAAGGAAGAGGTTTCTAAGAATAACAGGGCAACACTAGTACAAATTTTACCTGACATAATGTAGCTTTGTTGTAAGCTACCCTACTTTAGAAATCACTTTAGCTGTATTGATTTTTCCCTCCTCTGCAGCGTACATAATGTCTTCTTCCCACAGTAACATACTTGGCAACCTGAATCAGTCAACTGAACTGGGGTGCAAGACACCTGGGCTCAGCCTCTGGTTTGCTGAGTGGTGCAGTCACATCATCTCTCTGTCTCCGCCTCCTGCTCTCTCTCTGTCCATCCTCCTCTCCCCTTGGCTCTCCCCATGAGTCTGACAGAAAGCTCTTTGGGGCTGGCATTGTTCTCCATTGTCTAGTTGTACAGCATAATGAGGCATCAGTCTTGGGACAGGCTCTTGGAAACTACCAAAGTATAAATTGTAATAGAAAACAAGTGAATATCAATGTCCTAGGCATCAAGGAAGAGTGTAAAAATAATCTTGAGTAAAATGGTCTAAATATTTTAAAATGTGATCCAAAGCTTCTCCAGACATCAGAGGCTTAAAACCATCCCTTAACATGCATCCAGGACTTCCTGCAATGTACCCTAGTCCCACACAGACAACTTTGCAATGTTAAATAAAAGCTGTATTTGAATCATTGTGGGTTAAGGCTGGCTATTCCCACAGTTCCCATTTCCTAATGTTTTCCACTCATGATGTTCATCTCTTTCAATGTTCATAGTAACTTGTGCCAAAAAAGGTGTTTCCTATCATGTTCTACTCACATTGTGTGTTGTGCTTTGGGTTTTTTTAATTTCATATTTTCAATCCCCAGAGAGCCAAGGTTAGTCATAAACATGCTTTTGGCTATCAGATTCATGTGTGGTTTGCTATAGCAACAAACAAAAGCATTAGTCAGAAACTGGCATGAAGCTATAAACACATATTTTTTTTGTGATATTACCCAGAGTTAGCTTAGTTTATGTGGTACAGTGTTGCCATACAACTGCATCGTAGTTAGGCTATTATGCTTGTTAAATAGGAACTTCATAGAAAACCCAATGAATATGTTACGGAGAAATAATCAAGTCTGTTAAAGGATCTTGTCATCTGAAGTTCACAAGCCAAATTCTTCTATTGCACTGGGATAAATCCAGCTGAACTCTTTCAGAATACACATTTAGATCAGAGGACAAAATCTGAATGTAGATCTATTCAATAAGAGGAAAATTATCATCAAGAAAACAAACACTTGCTTTGCCTCCATAATTTTACTGCAGCAAAATGATTAGAGGTAAGCATTATCAGATTGCGGTAGATAGTTTAAGTTCACTGCCAACACACTCGGAAAACATTTTCTGCAGCATGGCAGGGAGAGCAAGGCTTAGTTAAAGATAGTGTCCCTCCAGCTGTGCCTACACAGCACTGGCAAGGTGCGGTTCACTCAGAGCCAGTGTCTATCCCATCGGCCTGGGGATGGGGAGGAGTGGCTTGTGCAGCAAGTACTGACTTCCCTGGGGAGCTGGCTGGGTTCTAGGGCACGCACTGAAATCCCACAGCAAGACAGCTGCTAGTCCCTGAGCCAGCTAGTTTAAAGGTTGCCCTGAAGGCTCTACAGAAGTGATGATTTTTGCCTAGGTGGGGTAGGCACATTTCTGTTAATGCTTTGTTCCAACCACTTGTCTTCTCTTCGCTGCACCTTTTCAGGAACATCAGCCCTACTGTTTTTTAACAGCTGCATTTAATAAAAAACACATGCATGAAAAATGTATTTTCCAGTATCCCTGAGCTGGCACTGCTCAGCAAGGGGAGCTTAAACTTCCCTAGAAATTGTTCAGATACATTTTCAGACCCCTCTTCTCAGACGTATAGCTGTGAAGTGTTTGTGACCTTTCCTGCTGCAGACACGTGCAAAGAACATATAATATCCACGTGTCCAAGCAGTAAGAGTAACAAAAACCTTAGAGCCTTCTTATACCTACCAGTCCAGAAGTGTTTAACTGGGCCAGTGGTTCCAGCTGCAGAGGAACATGCAGTAACATGCAGTTTGCACATGCATGCAGAGGCCCTCTGAGAACAGGCTTTCGAAGTCCACGGATCAAGAACAGGATCTAGCACTAAACATTGGCCAAGCTGCGCTCAAAAAACAAAGAGCTCTTATCCCTAACTGAACCCAAGGTGAAGAACATGTCCCAGGAGATCCTACATATTATCCCTAGCCCTGTTCACTGTTCTTTGCTTTGCGTTGTTCGTTCTGGGTCCTATGCACTTGAGACTCTGGCCTTGGTGTCTTTTCAAAACCTTTGGGGTAGATTTACCTGGTGCAGAAGTATAAAAGGACCTGGTTTCCAGTTAGCAGCTCCTGAAGTAGGACTTACTCTGGGCTACACATGGGTTGTCTGTGCCCTTTTCCCATCTGTGCCCAGTTGCATCAAGCCACGTGTTGAAAGATGTCAAACACTCGATTTCTCTGAAAACAGGAGAGCTAAGGATGTTTGTCTTCTTCAAAGATCAACCCAGCACTTTTCTGTTTCCTTTATTCCATTTTGGTCAAATGAGGATAGACCTTCCCCATAAGAGTGTTCAGTGTGATTAAGTAGTGTTCAAAGGATTTGCAATGAAGAAAAAAACAAATTCTGCTCTTGGTGTAGTTGCAGGACGCTGTCAAAACTGACCCTTACAGCACTACATAAAGCAGATGATCCAGTCATTGCTAAAATGTTATTGACATCTCAGTTCATGGAGGACTTTTGGTATTTAAAAATGTCGCAGTAAGATGGTGGTGGAGATTTTTACTTGTTGACAATATGATGAAAATGATTCCACCTTGTAAACAGTATACAGGATAATTTCACAGTAGAAATCATTCTCCTTTTCTGCCTTCATTGACTGTAAGATGTGTACAGTGGTGGGACAAGGAATGCAAACGCACCTTCCTTAGGAGAGAGCAATAGTCTCCTTGCTGCACCTGATAAACCGCAGCTCACATAGAGCAGAGAGTCCTCTCTGGGGCTGTTGGATGAGGCAGGGTGCAAGAGAGCATAAGCAGTAAAACACCATGGATTTTAAAATACTCTTTGCAAGGTTGTGCAGAAAAACCGACAGATGGACTATGGGGCGTCTCCAGGTGCTTCCCATTCTATCTTCTTGCAGTCAAACTTTCCACAGCTCTGCAAATCAAGGTAGTCCTTGCCATTATGCAACGTGGAGACAAGCCACTGGATTGTCCTCCTGTTGCACATATTTAAATGAGTTTGAGGAAGCCACCTAAGAGAAGAATCAGACCCACCTACTTGCAGTACCTCTCAGATACTGTAACTGAAGCCCTGGGGTCTTCCTTTTCCTTATACTAGTTTTGTATTGATACAAGGCTATGGATTTCAGTAGAGCCCTTGATCTAGCTAAAGGGCAAAATGTAATTTAGTCTCCCTTATACATTAGTCTGAATCTAGCACAGCTGTTCATTGAGAAAAATGTTACCATTGCCTCAAAAAGAAGGCATCCTGTTTTAACTCAGTTAAAAAATATTTAACCTGTGTGTGAATAGACCATCATGATAAAGAAACAGTTACTCATTTCCATAAAATGTCATTATTTTCTTATTACAGAGAAGCCATGAATGTTTGGAAATGTTATGAATCAGCCTTAGGGTTGATAATCAAATCCAAGAAATAGTTCTCTTAGTGCTTTCAAACAACTCCACCCATATCAATTCATTCACCAGTGACTACAAGGATGAACTGCAGTGTAGTTACTTTCTTGCTATTTGAGTCTTTAATCAAAAAGCAATCCAGAAGTACAGTAATGAGTCTTTGAAAAAAATTGTTTCTCCCTATCATTTACACTAGTGTCTGTGAAACATAAAACTGAAATCTATTTCCTTAACTGAGCTGTGTTTTCCTATAATCTATTAGGCAAGCATGCTGGTTTGTTATTTTTGGGTGCCTCAGTAGTAGTGTGGGGAGGAAAAATGAGCACTGAATTATTTAAAAAAAAACACACAAAGATTAATTTTTTTTTTTTCAAAAATACAATGCAGCTGAAGTTTGTCATCTTCAGATTTTCCTTCTATAACTTAATAAGCACTTAAAATTCCAATGCTTTTCAGTCTTACATATGTAATTATTTCTAATTTCAGACAATAAAGGTTCCGTTCACAGATCCAAGTTGTAAAAGAAGAGTTATCAAACAGCAAGTTTAGAAAATCCTGGGGCAAGGTCTAAGTCTTCCAGGAAAAGATATTAAAAAAAGAGGTGAAAACCAATGAACCAAAATAAAGAGGTAACAGGTTTTTTGAAAAAAATGTAGGTCACCTGTTGAATTCTTTTGAAATCTGACCTTTTTTGGACTGAAAACTAGTTTATAGTCCATTTATTCAGATGTGAATTACATTGATGTGATACTAATTAATTTATTTACCTGACTCAATGGATTAATTTAGCTGTAAATGAGCTTTTATGCTTTTGTAAACCCTCAGTCTGCATCCAGAAATTCTCTCTAATTTTAAAGGGACTCTTCTACACCACACAAAACCAGGAGAAAGTGAGCTGGGCCAAATACTATTTTCCTACAATCACTGTTTATTGACAGAAAAGATTTTTATCTTAAAAAAGTGAGGGAACTGCTAACTTTATCTTTGATGTAAAATATTTTCCCATAATAATTTTCTGTTACCTTTATCCCATATGTCTTTTATTACATATACATTAAGGGATTTAAAAGCTTAAAAGATATATTCTTCTGTGGTGATTTACATCCAAACAAGTTGCCCAGGGAATTTTCTCTCAAACTGAAAGCCTGTTTCCGAGGGAAGATATTTATATAAAAGCCCCCATAAATGGTTGTGGGAAAACTACATGGCTTTTGTCACATTCCTGTTTTGAGAGTGGCTATGCCCAGCATACCAGAGGGACAGCCAGTGTAACATCACTCCATTAATGTTGCTGCATCTGGGCACTTAATTTTGCACTGAATTTTATCCACAGAGTAAAAAGTCTTCCTAGACCATAAGGATCTTTAATGTGAACGCTCTCTCAATATATATATATGTAAGTATGTGTTTATGTATAAATACAAAACTTTCTACTATGCATTGATGCTTATGAGGGTATTTTTAAAGCAGTGGTTTTGAAGAGCAGTTTGAGCTGAAAAGTCTGTTTCTAATTTGGAGTGGTAAGTGCTGTTTATATAAAGCATGTATCAGTTGCTTTGGGCTTTTTGTGTAATACTCTATTCTTATTCTTACCTTAAGACTTACTCTTAGGGGACACATATCATAGAATTATAGAATCATAGAATGTTGCAGGTTGGAAGGGACCTCTGGAGATCATCAAGTCCAACCCCCCTGCCAAGCAGGACCATAGAGTCAAGGACAGGTTACACAGGAACACATCCAGACAGATCTTGAAAGTCTCCAGAGAAGGAGACTCTACAGCCTCCCGTTCCAGTGCTCTGTAACCCTCACAGTAAAGAAGTTCTTCCTCATGTTGAGGTGGAACTTCCTGTGCTCTAGCTTGTATCTATTGCCCCTTGTCCTATCGCAGGGCACAAGTGAAAAGAGGTTGCCCCTTTCTTCTTGACACCCAGACCTCATCTATTTATCCACGTTAATTAGATCCCCTCCCAGTCTTCTCTTCTCCAGACTAAAAAGCCCCAGATCTCTCAACCTTTCCTCATAAGGCAGGTGTTCCAGTCCCCTCATCATCCTCATAGCCTTCCATTGGACTCTCTCCAGTAGATCTCTGTCCCTCTTGAACTGGGGAGCCCAGAACTGAACGCAGTACTCCAGGTGAGGTTTCACTAGAGCAGAGTAGAGGGGGAGGAGGACCTCCCTCGATCTGCTGGACACACTCTTCTTAATGCACCTCAGGATATCATTAGCTTTCTTGGCCACAAGGGCACATTGCTGTCCTGTGGATAACTTGTTGTCCACCAGGACTCCAAGGTAAATATGAATCCACAGAAAGAACTAGACTAAGATTTCTTACTATATCTTCTTAGTATGATCATTCGGTCTACCTTTCTGCTGTCATTTTGCTAACTGAGGTTATGCTCCAGACTTGGAATCCTTCTTAATGAATTAATGTAAAAAAGTTGTTGTCATCTTGATTAACGGAAACGAGCACAAAAGTGAGTGCTCAAGCATTAATTTTTTTTCTGGCTTTTTTCTGTTAAAAATCACAGTACTAGTCAGTATATTAGAATACTGCTGTTAGAGAAAAGCAGAATAACAAAACAACCTTATTTCATTATAAGAGTGTTTTTACAGCCAATTAGTTCAGAAAATCAATATGCAATTGCTCCTATCAGATTAGTGTGGTCTTAAATGACAGAAGACAAGAAATAAAATATAATTATATTATAAGCATAGTGCAGCTGTAACTTCACTGAATTGCATCAAGATCTATTGAGATTCAAACACACATTCAGCCAGGTCAGGTTGAAAAGATCTTTTTAAACTAAAAGAAGCACTAAAATATTTACCTCGACACCGTAGGGAAGGTAAGTCTGAAGCTTTCTAGTTTTACTCCAGAGCTGTCTTGAAGGCTGTGAAGGACCATAGAAATGGAAATGAAAGCTCTTGTTGTATTTTATAAAGCAATATTTATGCATTTTTTCCCTGGCTGATAGATGTTTTGCATTAACAGAACGCTGGAAAAAAAACACTAAAGCAGGAAAGGGAGAATGAAGGCTGAAAATCAGAATAAGATAGAGAAGTGAATAGGAGATAATTACACCCATGAAACAAGCCAATAGGAGCACTCCATGAAACTATCATATAGAAGGTTTAACAAACAGAAACACACTTTCTGGTTCCACAGGACAAAATTTTTCTCTTCATCTTCATAGTAAATTTTGGATGTCAAAAGCATAGATTAGCAGAAAAGAGAGTTAGACAAATTTCTGGGAATCCAGAGGCATCTATTACAAATGATAGCCCAAAGGCACACTATTTCAAAATATCATGGGATGTCCTGATTGTGAGGTGCTGAGAGTGTACAGCTGCAGCTTCTCTGAGCATCCACTCTTGGTCAGAGGCAAACTGTTTTGCAAACTGTTATAGCTCAGACTCGATAGTCTAAAACACTGAGCTGAGATCTGATCACAGACTGTTTCCATCTAACTGGCTGCAGTCTTTTATTAAAACAAACAAACAAGTAATAACCCCCTCCAAAAACCACAATGTCTTCTGTTTCAAAGGCGGCTTTCAAAGAAACAGCTTGATGGCACTCATCCTGTCAATGTGAAAAGAGCCTTATCAAGTCCAGCACTGCTTGAGCTTCAGGCCTCCTCCTTTCATCAGTGCCATTGTGATCTGTAGCCATGGGGGTACATTACAGCTCAATATCAGGTAAAACCTTGTGATCTGGCAGGACAGTCAATGAAAGACGATGAGCATTGTTTTCTGCCACCTGAAACTCCCTGAGAATCTAATCAAAAGATAGCTTGACCACCAAGACCATTGTTGTGCTGGGTTGGGACGTATGCCTGGACTGTCTGAGGTCTGGAGCTGGCAAAGAGATGGGCTCGGTTGGCACATGGGAAATACAATGTCGGATTTAAAGTTAGGGAATTAGTACCATATGTATAACATCCATACTCTTGCAAAACATGCAATGAGGAGGCAGTCAAAACCTCAGATTTAATTCTTCTTCAGCAATAGCATAGCCACTGCTATTAGTTCCTTTTTAAAAGCCATTGAAATATTTGTGGAAGGAATTTGTGTAGTAATGATCTCTATGGTTTTGCTTTATTTCATATGAGGTCACCACTCTAGGTTTACTATAGGTCTGAAGTTTTTCACCCAGGTTTGAACCTCAGCCTACCACAATTACAGTGTTAGAGTTCATCTGACTTCTCCTATAAGTCTTGGTGGGCTATTTTAATTTTTTCCTGATGAAATTGTGGAAATGTCATTGTATTTGCTATCGCTGGTCTACCATTCATGTATTTGATTTGGTGGCACTGAAAAGCTCACACCGCACATCCAAGCAGAGGACAACCATGAAAATTAAACTTGTGTTGGCCAGCTGGAGAGAATATGGTTGAAATCATTGGTCTCAAATGAGCTGTGAAATGGATTTGGAGCCAGCCTTCTTCATCAGCTAACCTATTTGTGAGAGGTAAATAAAGGAACCTGGGGGAATGGTGAAAAAAGAGAGCAGGTAATTCAACATTAGAAAAAGGGGAACATAAAAATTTTATTTATACCATTTTAAACATTTGTTTAATTGAGTTGACAAATATATCATGAGGCAGGGGTTAACTAAACAACTTCTGATGAAAACTATATAAACTAACTTAACGTAATAAAATGTTGTATGAAGCAGAAAATTCTATGACAATTTGGTACATGGGGCATTTGCTCTCTTTCAGTTAGAAGGAATTTATTATCCGCTGTGTCTTGATACTCAAGCAAGATAGATGATGTGGTGACAGATATTCAAGATTGCGAACTAATATTCAGTCTTTTAGAGAGAATAAGAGAAGGCAGTAGATTTTTTTTTTTTCCTCTAATAGCTTGCATTTTTTATTGCTCTCTGGGAATGGAATTGAGCAATGGTTCCTGAAGGGCTGGAGTGAGTATTGGGATGGGGACACAAAAGACTCCAGTCCACTCTTTAAAATTTTCATTTTAGTCTTAATATATCTTCAGAACTCTAATAATACCAGCAGAAGTGCACTGATCATACTTTTTTCCATTGTTTATACAGACTTTAAAAGACCTTATCAGGCAATTGTCCATCTTCTGTCTCAGTCTAACACAGGATGAGTGCAGGTTAGGTTCCTTTGAAATGTCAATATTTGTGAGATGGGACTCTATTTTAAAGGAAACTACTAAACGGCATGTGACCAGCTGAACAGTTAGGCACTCTAAAAAGAGTCCATACAGGTATCCACAGACTTGTAATAATAAAAAAAGGTATTGTTATATTGACAAAAATCTACAGATTTTCAGCTGATAAGTGCTCTCAGATTGTACTAAACAAGGCTTAATTAATTTGTTCATATGCAGGCAACCAGTGCCTCTGGGCTAGATGCCTGCTCCCTCATCACCTTATTTAACCTCCAGCAACTCCACAGGGACATAGTCTGCGTTAGTCATGTGTTTTGTTTGTCATCTGCAAGCAGATATCTCAGTTACTTCATATATCTCAAATAGTATTACTATTTGTGTGTGCAGTTGAATCAGATCCTATTCCCCACTGATTGCAGTGAGATCTTAGACATCCAGCACACGCAGAGCCTCTTGCATTGTAGACACTTAGAGGCTCAAGATGATGCTGCCTCAAATTTTAGTGATCCCTTCAGAGGGACAAGTTAAGAAGCAGTTTTGTTGCATGTTACTCTGATATATTACAGCAAAAGAGCTTGTTTAGTCAAATGAATTCATTGTTCACAAGCTGTGTTTGATTCAATAAATTTTTTTGCCTAGGTAGCTTGTTTAGATCAAGTTCTCTTGTTGATTTCAATCAGTATTGGGCCATTTCCCCAACAAGGCTATTCATGAAAGCCATAAATGACTAACAGCAAAGTTGTGTAGTCTCTGGACATACCACCTGTCTTCCCAATATTCTCAATGTCTGGTTAAGGTTTTCATTTTACAAGGCAGCATTAAGTAGGTGAACACACTGAGCAAGATGTAGCTGGAGCTACAGTTGAAGTTTTATCAGTGCTTGTCCCTACATAAACCATTTCAAAAGGTCAACGCAAATTCTACTTTTCTATGTCATTTACTCTTGAGCAGTTAAAATAAACCACATGCTGTACACATAGAAAGGTGTAAACAGAATGATCTTGGACGCTTATTCTTTGGAGACACCTGTAGGATTAATGACATTGCTGATGGTTTCCTTTCCATGATATCTGTCTAAACATTTAAATCACTATTAATTCCCAGAGTACATTCTGCCAGGTAAGGTATTCTCTGGCAAAATGGATCTTCTGTGCCTGTCCTTCTGAAGCTGTGCAAGTCCTCCATGAGCAGAGCAGTGCTGGTATTCTGTTCCTGGGTGATGCAGACATTTGAGAAGACTACTCCATTATCCCACACATACTCTAAAGCTCTGGTTTATTGTTTGGCTTGTAGTAGGATTCTCAACAGAAATGTTCACATTGTCGACTGCCAGCCGAAGGACCCGCTCTGCAAGATCATGACTTACAGAGCCTTACATGCGCTGCAGCTCAAAGCTGGCACCAAAGAGTTTCCTCTGCTGAGCACATTACACGGTGACTCTGTGTAGCTGATGCAGAAGAAATGTGTGGACTAAAGGAGAGAAAAACCAAACCAGTGATAATATCAAAGGAGAAGAGCAGGCAGATCAGATGTAAAGCTGCACTCAGAGATCATTGATCACCTTTATCT
Organism: Coracias cyanogaster; assembly: GCA_033124195.1. Lineage (NCBI taxonomy): Eukaryota > Metazoa > Chordata > Aves > Coraciiformes > Coraciidae > Coracias > Coracias cyanogaster. The sequence continues at coordinate 52,527 of JAVSBS010028697.1, forward strand.
CACTTCAGAGCCACAACTAGAATCACATTTTGGTGCATGGTCCCATCTCCATTTGCACTACAAGAAAGGGTGATGCTATTTCTTTAAAATATTTTGGATTCTCCTATTGAAGAAGTAGAAATGGTCTGTGCATCTCTTCACCAGTACTACCTAATCTAGAATATTTTTATAACAGTGTAAGATACTTGGAGCTGGAGCTAAAAGAGGGAATTTACCAAGGGAAAATCTGGCATATTATTTTTTATCTTTTGTCTGTTTTCCCACTACAAATAATTAGTACTACTACCAGATTCAACCCCGTATAAGAATAATTATTTTCTCTCCACCTACTTGCCAAAATCCTGCAGTTTGAGTACATCTAAGAGACGATTCTATCTCTCAAACTGTGTTCCACTTCCAGGGTGCTGTTTCTCCTCCAAGCAGTAATCATTTCACCCCCAGGGGTATGAAACATTTACACGGCTAACTCCGAAGAGGAGGTGTATCTAGAACCCTCGTGTATATAAAAGCAAGCAAAGAGGCTATTCATCCCATCGTGCTTAACCACTATAGGATAAATTATCTGTGAGAAAGAAGGTAGGGTCTAATCTCATGCTTTTGTGATTACAGAAAATGAAGCACAGAGAAAACTTTTATGCCAGAAGTTTCTCCTTCTATCTAGCTTAGCTTGTTTCATCCAACTGACCTTTGCAGGCAACATTTGCAGACATGTTAATATTGATTGGTCTACTGGCTCTTTCCCCTCCTTGAGCATCCCAGGCATGTTGTCCACTTTAGAAAGCATAGAAGGAGAGTAACCTTGGGGAGAAATAATTTGTCTGTATGGGAACTATGTGAAAAATCAAAACCTCATCATTCAGTCCTCAACATCAGACATGTCTGAGAATGAAATTACTAGCATATCTACCTTGTAGGTTCAGCATCTTTGAGCCCGAGTTGAGATCCTGTGAAGTAATGCTTCTTGTAGACAGCATTAGTCAGTTATTTAGTTTGTGCTCTTCTAATTAAAAAGGAAGGAAACTTGTATTTAAAGCATATTTGGTATCAGCCTCTGTTAGAAATGGGGCTGTGGTCCAGCCGTTGATATAAACCATTATGGGAACTCCATTGTTGCCACAACTTCAAGAGAAGTAAATCAACCAAAACCAAGGAAATGACTGATCACCAAACTCACACCCAAACAAAAACAAGTCACACAGATTTGAAATGGGACTTTTCACCTATTTTTTTCCATTGTTTCCTACTATATTTTTTGTGTGTGTTCTCTGGTCTTAAGGGTGCTCTGGTTTCAATTATAATCTTTCATAACGGATTGTGCTACAAAGTAGTCTTTGCTGCTATGCCCACAATTTTTAAAGCGCCTTTCAAGACCTTTATTTTTTTTAACACAGAAATAAGAAGTTATACTCAATTCCTCATGACATTTTGGAGAGCTATTTTTGTACTAATTTTTGCTATCAGACATCTTCAGCCCTTTCGTGATAGTAAGGGCTGATCTGTGAAACATAGCATGCATCTCAGAGGGTTTGCAATCTTAAAATCATTGCCTAAAGACCAAAACAATGAAAGTAGAAGCACATGGACAGCTTGGACACCCTATTCCTTTCTGTGAGATCTAAGCAAGTGATACACTACCCTTGAAAGAACAGAATGTTTGGACACCTGTGCCAGTGAAGGACATGTCCAAGATGTTTCGAAATCATGCTTATTTATGGAATCAGAACAGGATGCCAAGTCAGGTGGGAAAATAAGAGATGGTGCTTAAGTCATAGTAAATATTACCCAGCGAGGGAGCAAGGGGAAGTAGTGCTGTTGTCAAGTAGAGAGTAGGGGGTGAAAGGAGGAGGAAAAGGCAGAGAGAGATTAGATCCCACAAACAGCCATAGGAGTCAGCAAGGAGAAGGATGTAATAAAAGAAAAATTGAAGGTTTTTCTGAAAGTTAGGGGTAAATGAAATAAACTGAACACCATAAAAACAGCTTACAGAATTCTGGTCTCTGAAAGAGGCACCAGCAGTAACAGAAAACAGTCAGTGTTAGCCGCCCCAGGGGTGGATGGGTGCCACAAGACTGAATGCAAAAGAAAATACTAACCTGGACTTCAGGAAAATGATAAGGCATCCTATCTGCTCCCTGGTTTTCAAGGGATGTTATTCAAAGGTAGGAGAGAGGAAGCACCTGGGCACCTGGTTGGCTTAAGCCATGGAATGTCATTTGCATGGGAAAAAGTCACTAGAGAGGCAAACTACCAGAGTAACGAATGACAAGTAAACGAGAAGCTGAAACAAGAGAGGAGCAGACTTGAAATCGTTGATAAGGAAGCTTTCAAACTCAGCCAGTCACCTCATATATTGTCCGCAAAACTTTCAGTTTCCCCCTTGAGTCCTTCCCCTTCAGTCTTTGTTTGACACTCTTACCAATCTGCATTTCCTAACAGCTTTTCCAACTCCCATTCCCTTTCCTGCTATCCTTGCCAAATCCAGGCAGTATCTTTCACTTGTTCCCTTCCCCATCACGTACCAGAACATAATTTTCACAACCTGAGAGTGCCAGCTCTGTGTCGTGCATTAAAATGACATTAAGCATTATGTGCATCAACGGAAGCTAGAATATTTTTTTTGATGGGGTGAGGGTAGAGGGATGGGAGAGCAGGAAGAGGCCTTCTAAGTGGGCCTTCTTTAGCAGAACATCCTATAAGAAACATATGATAATGTAATCATCACAGATATTTGATAAATACTACTCAGTTCATTTTTTCCCTTCCCGATGACATATCCCAGGCTTTACACTGAGCTTCCCAGAGATAGATTGTACATACAGCAAGTATCTAGAGGAATGCAAAAGCAAAAAAACAGAAACACTACATTTGGGAGACATTCGTTCTCGCTGGCTTCTTCAGCAAGATCTGCGAATGAAGTTATTAAGATAGTTAACACAAGCCAAGGTTATCTGAAAGCAAGTAAATATATTATCATGAATAGTAGCATTGTTTAGTTTTAGCATTTAAATCACCATCCACACAGTAGCTGTGCTTTACCCTTTTGGTAGTGTTATTTGATCTTCATTTAGTGGAATATGAAAATGAAGAGAAAAGCCTTTCAGTCAAAAAAAGATAGTGAAAATTAGAGAAATAATTTATTTAGAATCATATAAAATTGTTTATGATTAATACCATACGAGTTGTAACAAAAAGTGTTTTTAAGAAAATACAGTCTAGATACTTTTTCTAGAAGCTGCAAAAAAAAGTCAGAGTGATCTTCAAGGAAAGAACAAGAATAATGTTTATTTTTTTAATAATAATAATAATTATTATTTTAACAGTTACTTAGTAGAAAATAATGTATAGTTGTGAATATTTTCATTTTCTGCATTTTGAAAATATGTATTTTTGGAGGCAATAGCAAAGTCTGGAGAATTTCCACTTTTCCTTAAAAACCAGTGTTCTTTTGTTATTTTTCTCTGCTGTTCTAGAATATTTGTTGTATGGAAATCAGAATCAATATGGGAAAGGCCCTTCTCCATTTTTTCGTATTGTTTACAAAGTAGAAGGAAAGCAAAGCAAAGAACTACAGAAAGGGTGTGTAATAGAGGACAAGGAAGGAAAGACATTTTCCAGAATTACATCAGGCAAAGAAGTCTTTCCTATATGAAAAATATGTTTAAAAAGCTCTTATGCACTTTATCAAAATAGTCTTCCTCCTGACCACATTTTTGTGTTACTTCTAGTATATTTAAAATGTCTCACTTGGCAGCAAAGGAGCTAAAAAGACTATACCCTTTAAAGCTCAGATAACAGCTGATCCATCTTGTTGAGTAAATCTGCTTAGATGATGCTCAGAGTGAGAACAAGGCTTCATGTTCTCCCAGTTCTCTACCCATGCTGAGGAGGTTGAGCTTTGATTCCTGGACTTTCATGAAGGAAAGAATTTAGTCTCTCTTTAAGATGTTTTACTTTTCACAGATTTTAGTTTCTTAGCCATGTTTAGCAATGTATCAGTTTTATGTTTGGACCCCAAAATGCCAGATGAAAGGAAGGATATTCAGCAAGTCCCTGTGTTTGTTTGACATTCTTGAATGAATACATGTTGTGTGGACAAAAGCAATGTTCTACAAGTTTTCACATCGCATTCTGAAAGGAGTGTTTTCTTTATAATCTATATATCTTTATATAGGCTGTAGACCAGGTTAAGCAGTGTGATGCAAAGGCTGGGCAGAGGGCCTCTATTCACAAAGGAACACTTATTTTACTTCATCTCACATAGCTATCTATACCGCCAAGCTCATGCTGAGGGATGTTTTGCACATATCACACAGTGCGTGTTGTGCTTCTGAATCACTCCTCTGCTTTTCTCCCGTCTGTGCAAACTAGAGATGGGAGCAGCAAATCTAACCATCAACAGTGGTGATGGGGCAGAGGACCGCTTTTGAAAGGAGGCCTACAATTTCAGCTGTTTGACATATCTTGCCATCAACCTATGTTATTGCCAAACATAATTTCTTTAGTTTCACAATGTCATGCTCTGAAAGAGATCCCTTGGAAAGTGGTAGCAGAGCAGACCACTCAGAAGGGATGATATAGTGATGCTAACAGCCATAACATGGCATAGTGCCATGCTCTCTCTTTGAAATATGCAGAGAGAAATGGCCTGTATTTCCATGGCAATATATTATCTGCCTGAGAAGCAAATGTTGCAAAACACAGAAATTCAACCCTGATCCATCAGTAACACAGATATTTTAGCAGAAAGAGGGCTACTGGTAGAGCACTGGCAGAGACATTTAGCGGAAAAAGGGTAACTGGTAGAATTTGCAATATCCTTAATGTACTGCTCAATTAAAGCTTCTTTTGCAAAGCTTCAGCTTTGTCATTTGCAGTTAGAGAAGGAGGAGAGATCCCACAGGGCTCCAGGTCATTGGAAGAACCTTGTTCAACACCTTGTTGACTTTTTGGTTCCTTGGAGTAAATTTGTGCCAGTAATATGCAACTGAAATCCAGTACATATAATTCATGATGCACGGGTCTTTGACAAAACAAAAACATACTTTCAGAATTTAGGCCCAACATTTTGATCCAAAAGTGACCCACTAAACTGCCAGTTCAGCAAGTGTATAAACTCATAGTATTTCTTCGACTCTGTCTGCAGAAGTTTAATACCCTGTTTCTGCACATCCCGTGCAGCTGGGAGACGCTGTTACACACATGGATACTCTGTACAGAGCTTCACAGACCCCTTGCTAGGTATCTGAGACTACAAAGACTGCTGCAAACTTTGGTCAGTCTGGGGAGTTTGGATTTAGGATGAACACATCTGAAAATTAATTTTGACTGCAGTCAGCACAGCAATCTCTACTGAGCTGTCAAATGAAGGTATTGCAAAATCATCTCCCAGATATGCTGTCATCTTCCAGTCATTTTAAAATGTTCCACAAGACACAGATGGAGGTTACTAGTGATCTGTTGGTTGCCAGTGATCTTGAAGGGCCCACTGCTTTTATTTTTACAGTTTGCAGATCATTGACAAAGTATATGATATGTCATACACAAGGCAATACCAATGTATGCTTTCTTGGATTGTACAAAATATTCATTTTGCTTGTTAGATTCTCACTCATGAGGGTGAGAATTAATGGCTGATGCCACAATGTTTTAAAATAGTAAATACTCTTTACTGTCTATTAATGTATAAAGGATATTTCAAAGAAAAGGAGAATGTCATTTACAGTCAGAGAGTTTTTCCAGCAGCATCTATAGATAAAAATTAATTCATGCTTATTTTAGAAAGTGTTAGAAAGGATAAAGATTTGTCTTCTTTCATGTTGTCATTTGTAGGAAAATTACCTTTGTGCAGCTTCCAAGAATGATGTAATAATGACAACACTGCCTGGTTTCATGAGTCTGGCACTAACATGAGATGCGTCCACACAACCATGGAAGACATATGGGTTGAAGGACCCTGCTATGGCCCGTCTCTACTACCAATGAAAACCAAACCTAATGAGCTCCAAGAGAGATTCTCCAATTTGATTTACATAGTACACTTCTATTCTGCTTCATAAACCATATCTTGGTACACAATCTTCCTGTTTTCTGGTTAATTTTATTCCCAGATTATACACAACTTTACAAAAGAGCATAAATTTTATTAAATTATGATGTAAAATGTTTCTCTGTCAATAAGTGTTTTTATTTTTTCATTTAGGTTCATACACATACACATATGCACTTTGTGGTTAGATTTCAGGACAGTTACAGATGAATTCATTCGTGAAAACTTAAAAGAAATGCAGTCAATAGCCGAGGGGAAAAAAGACAGAAAGAGAAAGATAGCGGGAATTACTAATCCAAGCAGGCTGCAATGAACTGGAACCGTGTGGACCTTCAGCCACTTTGTGCTTAGTACCTGAAGCACTGTGTATAAAATTACTGTCATTGTGAGTTGAACTGGATCTATCATGGCAAGAGTAATTCAGATACTGAGCTACAAAGGAATAATAGTGAAATCCTCACACTTGCTCCTTTTATAACCAGGATGTACCTTGAAGTCCATAATTGCAGATGACAGAGTTCCCCTTATATAGTTTTAAGGACATGTTTCAAGCACCAATTTCAAACCTTGGCTCCGGTTTACTTGGTTTTATCTGCATGCCTGAGGTTTATGCATTACAAAACACGTTACAATACTGACAACCTAGCAGTAGGAAAAGTTTTTTATTGTACTGTAAGACAGTAATACCAGAGCTGTTTTTTATTAAATTCACTGATTGTTCCCAATTTTTTTTTTCATTGGAGGTTTCACTAGGAACAGTAAAGCCTGTGGATTTTATTTTATTTGTTTGTAAATACATAATATTTATGCAACATTCAAAATGAAGAAACACAAGCAAAAATACCCTCCTTATTGTGAAAAAATGCAAGAAAAGAAAATTTTACTGTAACAGACACAGCACTTGTGTTTCTTACTGAGGAAAAAACCAAACAAAATAACCAAATAAAAATAAAATGCATTGCCAAAATATAACGCTTCACATCTGAATTTTGGCATTTTTATAAAGGGTAGTAATGTACACTGAATCAAACGCAAGCAGAGACCATCATAATGTGCCCATAGACATTAAAGATTTCATTACCTTTTGATGAAGTTTTCTTTGTATTGAGTTCACTAGTAAGAACAACAAGAAACACTTTAAAAATCCTGCCTCAACAACATATGTTAAAAAAAAAATGTTATGAATCACTTTGTGTTTGTTATTCTGAGTTCTGCTAATTAAGAAAGTGTACAGAGACGTTAGTGGTGAAAACTGGGCAGAAGAAATGAATACATTTTTTTTAATTGCTAATAAAGAGAAAACTATCTACCTTAGCTCCACCCAAGGTCTGAGTTCAGTGCTGACTCAAATGAGATTACACATTCTGACACCTATACTGTCACAACAGCTTGACTACGTCTGTGTAAAGTTTTATAAGACCAGTTCCGGCCAAAATCAATAAAAAGCCAGGAGATCAGCCCATCTATGGGCTTGCTTTTGTCTAAGAGCCTACAAATTAACTTCTTGTCATAAAGGAAAGATCAGGTTTGGATATGTTGATCATGCTTTCTACAACCTCAACTGGAAAATATTTCAATCCATTTCAGTAGATCTTGCTTAGATTTAATTGTCATAATTATTTTGACATACCACATAGAAGTACATGCAACTGTTGAAATGATTTTGTGTCTTTACAGTATGTCTCTCACAGTTAAGTAGAGACTAGTAACTTTCATCTCAGTGTAGCCAAATGACAGAAGCTCTCTTGGAACAGTGATCTTTGGTTTATAACCTGAAAACCCTGCAAGGTCCACAAACTACACGAAAAGCACCTGTGAAAGGTACCAACAAAATTCTAGAGTCTTGAATTCAGTAAGTGAGGAATCATACCTTTACCGGAAGTTTTCTAGGTGAGTCCACCAATCAAAAGGGATTAAAACCACTATGTCAAAGTATTTCTGTGCTGGTCCACCTTGTGAGGGTTAATGGTATGCACAGGAGTTCTGCTAAATGTCACAGTAGTTACTATGCTCTAATCCTGATTCCCAACCTACTGTAGCTGCTGTAAAATATATAGTAATAATTTCCTGAGGCAGGGTAATGTATAAGGAATGTCAGACCAGGCTCTGGACATATTGCTTGAGCTCTGTTTTATTAAAGTGAAACTTTTATTAAGGCATGTGGTGAATTGAGCAATCTGCATGATTCATGCAGTTATAAACCTATTGCTACACTCACAATAAATCCATAAGCCGTTGTTGTATGTTCACTGTACAGTAGATTAAATAATAAGGAAAAAAAAAAATCAATGTGGAAGTATTATTCGGCCATATGAAAGTATTAAAAATGTACTCTGAATGTATAAAAAGCACCAAATTGTAGTTGAGCTAAGCTGTATTCCATAAACAAGTTTCCTTGTATGCAAGTTATTTATTTACTCATGGTCTATATAAGAGTCAATATAATTAAGCAAGTTAAATTATGTCTTCCACCGAGTTATTTCTGATTGGAACATACTCTTATGATTCATGCAGTAAGACTATGGGCCAAGGCTCCAGCCTGACCTCTGCATACCCTTAGCTCTACTGCTCAGAGGGAAACATGAGAAGGAACTACTCCTTCAGGGCTAGGCTGTCATAGGAGGATGCTGATTCATCACTCCGTTGATGCCAGAGTTGCAAAGGGTCATTTTGGGTTGGGGCTAAAAGAAATGGTTGTGGTTTCTCTGCATATATCCACATACCTCTAATTTTCGTTCAGCCCTCTTTGTATTCTCAGCTCCTTTGGGCACAGCAAACCTGTGTAAGGCATTAAGGGGGCAAGTGAGAGTGAAATAGATTAAAAATTCTTTTTTTAACAAGAGAAGGGAGGAAATGGATGAAAGACTTTTACCAGTTCCTGGATGGAACTGTGCTCGATGTTAATTCAAAGTGATCATACAGAAGGGAATACCAGCCATGTGTCCCTGTAATATAAAGAAAGAGATGAGCACCAAAATGCATTATGCTTTAGAATTTTCGAGTAAATGACATTGTTTCACAGTATGAAGCAAAGTATAGATTTCAGTCATAAATCTATATGTTTCTTCTCCAGTATAGCCTCTCAGTGGTTTATTTCGAGTATTTAAAAACCTACCCAAATTAAATCAGAATAATTACAATTCATTCCCATTGTGATTCCAATGAGCACTATGAACAAAAGCTTATATTTTTCCTGTTTAAAAATGCAGTGCTGAAATGTGTTACATTTTTTTTGAAATTTAATCAGTGTAATGCAGATTCTTTTTCACTATTAGTTTTCACACAAACTGTCTGTTACTATTGCTGAACCACTGCAAAATTTGAATAGATTTCTGATCTGACCTCAAGGACAATCACTTACCATCAAGGAATGGAAAGACCTGTGTGTCCAAGGGACTAACAGCTGACTACATGACAACCACAGCTCTCTGAAATAATTTCCAAAATATGCTTTAAAAACTACAAAACGTATACTTGACAATCCCCTTAAGGATAAATATTCCAGATATGGGAGAATTGAGACAAGTGTCCAATTTTTCGTATTCTATCATATCAAACAGCCATTCCCAGAGTATGTTTCTTGAAACAGTAGACCAATCACAGACTCTCCTCACATGGGCGACTAATTGGGCATGATCTGACAACATGTTATTTTTTTCCATTTCTCAGGAAAAGCAGAAAGACAAATGCAACATCCAATGTTATGGGTAATCGTCTAGATTTGGGGGATCCTCTTGGCAAGACAACGAATCCACAGGTCCAAAGTTGCTATACTAGCAACCATCTGGCTTTCTCCTTGGTGGTTGTAGGAATAAGGACAAAATTTTTTATTTGTGTAATGCAGCATGTTTTCCAAATCCAGTTCTGAAATGGAGTTTGGAGTGGTCAGTTTTATCTAACAATTAGTGGCTCTACATGCCAGAAGGAACTCAATATATGCTGACTTGCTATCTGCAACTAAAAAGACTGCTGTAGGCATTCCTCATCACCAATTCCAACTGTGCTGGGCCCTAGAGTCCAATCTTCATGATGCGCTTATTAGCTATGATACATCGAAACAGCTAGGCAGAGTACTGGACAACAACCTTTCACCTTCAGACTCTGTCCAAGTTAGTAGCCTGGTGACATTTACAAAATCAAGTTTAAGATTAATCAGTGTATGCAGAGTGACACTCGACCACAGAATGAGTGTTGCTTATATTGATTAAAGCTGTAAAGAAAAATACCGCTCAGTTTTCAGGATAAAAAGGTGAGCTTATAAATTCTGTGAATTTTGGCAGATTTATGATTTTTTAGCACTGTCTTTCTCCATCTTTTATATAATTCTTGGAGAAGAGATAAAGAAGTCTCTTTTTTTCTTTATAGTTAAATTCATTAATTACTAGGGAGACACAAATCTGAGTCTTTACAGATAGTCTAGATCTGCAGACATGAGAATTGGCATCAACCTCTTCACAGTCAACTAAAATTAGTGATGGACCTGAACCAAAAGCCATTATATCAATACACTCCATTTCTGAAACCACGATTCCACCCACAAACACTTCAAACATTCGTATGTTGGGGAGAAGTTTCTCATTTTACTGATTTGCAAATGATTGATATACCATAAGCTTTCAATGAGAATCAGTCTTCTCAATACCTAAACCACTTTTTAAAGTGGAATTTAGGCTCATAATTTATTGGGATGGTTTTGAAACTTACCTTTGGGCCTACCGTCAATTAGACATTTTAGTTGTGCCTTGGCAAAAATCAGAAGCTGTAAAATTCCACAAAAATGTGCAAGTTTCCTCCTAGGAACTGTGGGACCAAAGTGTGGAGCCGCATTTCTGATAAATACCCTCACTGAACACTTAAGAGATGAAGCAAAATACGTCGAAAGGGGTGAGCGTCTGAAGCAGGAACAGGAACAATCACGTTTTATTCTGCTATGGAAGTTTGATGTTAGTTTCTCATTGCACAAAGACCTGCACCTCCAATGGAGGATGATGTGGAAGAACACAGGCTAGCTCTGAGCAAGCAAAAATGGAATGACAAACAGTGTGGTTGTATTAGCACAGACTTGTACCCAATGCAGTCATATCCGTAGAGGAGCCGCCGTGCACCCTTGTCACTAGTCCTCTCAGTGAGCTGCACAAATTCTCTTGTGACGCTCTGGGAAAGTGGGCTAATGTTTGAGAACACCTGTACCCCATGTCCTGTAGATGTTGCAGCTCTTTCTGTGTTACTGCAGAAATCCAAATATACTGCTCCATCACACAGTATGGATATACTGGAATTGATTTAATTTGGAAGATTAAAATATTTCTCAGATATGGAAATATACAGCCAGAAATGTTCACACTGTTGCTCCAGAGAAGATAATCAATCAGTTGTCAAAGCACATGCAGAATTCATCTTCCGACTCCCTGACAAGTGGCTTCTCCATCAGATCAGAGGAACTGTGATGTATTCATACTACCTCTTTATTTGAATGATTAGGAACTGTAAAAACAGGTTTAATTTCAAGACAACAAATACTAAACAGGTACAAGCAAATAAGAGAAAGCCAAAACAAGCAGTCATAACCATTGGTGAGACTTTCACCTACACAGTTTGGCAGCTTAAAACCTGATCATCTTGGTTCACAAGAGCTTATGAAATTCATCCCCTATTTTCCTTTTGCAAGGACTTATTTATTTTTAACCTAAACCACCAGGTTTTATCTGGTTGTGGGTCAAACCGCTGCATTTTCCCTGGATTACACCTGAAATCATAACTCAGCATAGACTTGCTTCATCCAGCCTCAAATCTTTTAGAGCTGTGAACTCTGAAAAACCCTTTAGAGAACCTAATGTGAGTTTCAGATTCATAATGAAACTCAAGCCTGGGCGGGTTTTGGGTTTCATTACAAAAGTTCTGCACAGCTGCACTAAAAACTCAAACCAGGTTTCATAAAAGTACCTGTTGTATTTAAGCCAGGGAGTCGCACTGGGAACTATATTTAATAAGTAAGAAGTTGTAGGAGTGCTGATGTAACTGTGTAAAAATGGTTTTTAAAATATAGGAGATTTGACATGGAAACCCCCTTTAAAAACAGAGGAATACTTGATCCAGGTCTGTTGTCCCTCTAAATTCAGCACATTGCTAGACCCAGTGCAGTGCCACTTCTGAGAGGAAGGACTGCAGACCCTACAAAAGTTAGCTCTTGAATATGTTACTATTTTTCAATTCATAACTCTCACAGAAGAGAAAAGAGCTAACTTTTAGCAACTGTGGTGGCTGAACTACTTCTCCTGTCACAATCAGTTGCAACACTGCCATGGAGGGAATAATCTCACAGCTTTTGTTCCGACCATAATAACATTCTTTTGAAGTGTACAGCTACTTTGTTACATAGGGTAGTTTCTTTCAGGAAAATCCAGATGCAATCCAATTACCTACCTTAATTCTAGTAGGAAATAGTTTTTACTGTCTACAAGCTAACTGAATTCCTTTCATTTCTGACTCTGTTGTCCATTCCTGCCGAGACACTCCTAGAATATGCTGTGTGATCTTCAGTCCAGCTCTGTGCATGAATTTCTGAAAACAGAAAGCACTGAGTCTTCCTATTTTGTGGTTGCATCATATTAAACATAACAGGATGCTAGTCTACAGCTGAGGATTCTTGGCCAGTGTTCACAAGTTTCCCAGAATAATAGTAATAATGACATCAGCAGTAAGTATCAACTGTAGTAAATCAAAAGGCTGTTTTGCGCTTGAAAGAAATCAAACTCTGATCCATCAAGGTGTTGAATATACTATTGCTTTAAGCATATGGATAAGCCAATTCATTTAATTAAAATTGAGCACATTTAGACTGCTTTTCAAGTTGCAGTCCAAAAAGAGATGTGGAAGAGAGAAAGATGTTATCCTGAATCTAGGAGGTGATGATCCAGACTCTGACAATGAGTCAGAAGAAAGAAAAAATTGAATAGAATGCCACAGGATAGACTCAGCTGTTAAGAAATTCATGTATAGATTAAAATGATCCAGGAGAATTAATGTGAAGCTGAAGGCAGCAATGGCGTGTTTGGACTGAGGAAAGAGGAATCCTTAAAGAATTTAAGTTGGGGACTTAACAGATGGAACAGGACAGCAACTTCAAAACACAGAATGTGCAAGAAATTAACATTGTAAACTGGAAAGTTTGTTTTTTGTTTTGTTTTGTTTTCAAAAGAAGAAAAACAGTTGTTGCTGATTCTTCACCAGCTGATATAGGTTTAAATTTGAACCCTCTGCATGCTTCATATAGCTAAATAACAGGACATTTTGGAGCCATTCAACACTGACACTTTTCTCAGCGGATTAACACAAATATCCAACACAACTGTTTCTGCAATTGTGTGACACTGAGAAAATCCAGTATTTAATGGCTCACTGACATATACGTACACTTCTGAAGTGGTATGGCGATGTCGTTGTCTGATGCT